>WAAG01030307.1:54374-158316 GCA_013390105.1 Tichodroma muraria
GGAGGGGTTTGTTAGCACCCTGGAGGGATTCTACATGTCAGAGGACATCGGAGCGCATGGGGCAGCACTGCAGCACGGACCCTCACGTCCCTCCCAGAGGGCAACAAAGCCATGGCCCCCTTCGAGCAGCTCGCGGGCAGTTTGTCCCTCTGTGCAACCAAACAGCTCCCAGCCGGGGAGGTGGCCCCAGCCCGGATCTGCCAGGACCTTGCAAGCTCCTGCCAGGTGGGGTGGGCAGCAAGAGTTACCTGTGTGGAGCGACGGTTTCCATTATGGGGCATAGGTTCCCCTGCTGCTCTAGAAGTCAGTACTAACGATGACAAATAAGCAGTCGGGATTTGAACACATTGGGAATGAGATTGCACAGACAACCTTAAAGTGTCTTGTTTATTCACCTGTCCTATGATTCAGCCTTGGATTTCAAGGTTGTATACGCTCCTGTCAAGGTTATCTGCTTCGTTCACTGTGGGACCCTGACTGGATGTAGGAGCCTGTGTGCAGACTCGCTTGCATCATTTGCTGTGCAGAAGAAAGTTATTGCATGACACAAGAAAAGGCAGGAAAGACCTCAGACTGCGTTTCCCTTTGCCAGCTGACCTCCCTTCTGACCCTCAGTGACTGAGCTTGTGTTATGCTGAGTCTCCTCACTCACAGCCAAATGCACAGGGCCACGGACCCCAAAACGTGCTCAGAAGCTCTGTGCTTCCCTGGTTTAGGGTTAATGGCAACCTTCTGTCCAGCCATCAGAAGTCCACATGGCAGGACCAGGCTGGCTCAGAGACTCACCTTATTGCACATTTGCAGGGGCTGGAGATGGTTCTCTCTCCAGCAGCAAAAGCTCTCATTGCCAAGAGGTGCGTCTGCCCTCCCTGTGTGGAAGGACAAAGGCCCACAGGAATGAGGTGAATCCCAGCCTTTTCTAGCAATAGTTTTTTCAGGACAAGGGACAACTGGTACAGGGAACTGGGAGGCATAAAAATGAGAACCTGCATCTAAGACGTTTAAGAAAACTGCGGGGAAAGATTGTATTATGGCTCATCGTGTTTCTTTCCCATGTATTTTATTATACGGGCTGGCAGAGATTTTCCTCAGAAATAAAAAAAAGTTGCCTGACAAGTGTTCTTCACCCTCTTCCATTTTTTTGTGGGGTTGACATAAATGCCGGTTAGATGAATCCTGGCTTGCTTTGAAGAGGTGTGCAGATTATAATAAAAACTCTAGGACTCAGCAGAGTCCTCCCCATCCCCAACCACTGCATACTCAAACAAACTTGTAACCAGCATCAATGGCACAAAAGATCATTCTCTCTGCATCTAATACATGGTGACTTTGATGAAGGAGACGTGCTTATTTCCTACTCAAAATCCCTGATCAGCTTTCTCTGATCTCATTTCCATGGTAGAAAGTCCCTAAGAGTGGGGGGATTGGTTGTAGATCTTGTTTTAAAGCAACCACTTTAACATCTCATGCTGCGCATATTAAAACGTACGACATTTGATAATCAAAAGCTGATTCAAAAGCCTTACCACAAGGATTTCCCAATGTGCTCTGACAGATTTCCTCTGTCTCCTTTTCTCTTTCTCTCTTCTTCACTGCTTTTTTTGACTCTCAGGCATATGCGCTTTCTACTGGCAAGCTCTCAGTCAGTCAGCTGGTTGGTCGGGTTGGCTTTTCGATAGAGAAGACTCAGTCCAAGAAAAGACATCTTTAAACGAAAGAGAGACTTAGAGATTTATGCTTCATTATATTCAAGGACTAGTCAGGGTTTCAGTGGCCAGGAGGTAGCTTAGCTGTTGTTTGCTTAGTGTAGTGTGTCTTGCAGTAATCAGGCATTGCTTTATTTTGATCTAACAAAGGCCAGTTCTCTACTACCCCTAATGAAATGACATTTATTTGTGCCCAGAGGCTGAGAGCACATTTTGTTGCAATTAATTTTGCAGTAAATCGTTCACTAAAACAGGAAACTGCCAAGAAGGGGCTTCCACACTACAGAGTTTACACAAGCCTTGCCCTCTGTTTGCTCTTGAACATAAGCCTGCCTGGGCCTCCAAGATCTTGGTGGAGAGAGAGGTCTGATGGTACTGGTGAGGCAGTGCACAGTGTTGGCGGAGGAGCACACACTCACAAGGCTCAGGGGCTGAAGAGGGGACTTTTGTGCCTCTGTTTGGGACCACAGGAATGTGGGCCAGTAAGGATATTAAGGAGCCAACACGCAAGTGAAGGAGAATTTGTCAGGTGTACTGTCTCAAAAATAGTATTTATGTAGAGAAATATAAGTATGAGAGCATACAGGAGTTGCTAGAACCTGTCCAGAGAAGGACAACAAAGCCAGTGAAGGGTCTGGAGCGTCAGTCTTATGAGGAGCAGCTGAGGGAGCTGGGGTCATTTAGCCTGGAGAAAAGGAGGCTCAGGGGAGACCCTATTGCTCTCTACAACCATCTGACAGGAGGGTATAGCCAGGTGGGGTCAGTCTCTTCTCCCAGACAACCAGCAACAGGGAAAAGGGAAACAGCCTCAATTGTGCTAGGGAAGGTTTAGATGATGTGTTTGGAAAAATTTCTTTACTAAAAGGGTGTTCAAGTGTTGGAACAAGGGAAGTGGTGTAACCATCCTCCCTGGAAGTGTGTTTAGGGACATGGTGTAGTAGGGGTCCTGGTAATGTTAGGGAATGATTGGACTTGATGATCTTAGAAGTTTTTTCCAACCTGAACGATTTTGTGATTCTATACATACAAGTATAAATGCACATTTCTCTATAAATATATACATTTTATATAGTGTGTACAAATGCACATATGAATGCATGCATTCTTCGTATATGTGCGTATATATATGTGATCAAAAACAAGCCCAGAAGCCTAATATAGGGGCTACCCAAACTTTCACTTGCCAGCCCACTTTGCCATAGAAAAGTGAATAATTGTCATATTGATATAGAGCATAATAAATCATTCTGCTTCTCACCTTCTTACATGGAAAAAATCCCAGTTAGAAAGAAAACAGTTTTGAAGCTGTTTTCTTTCCATTCAGTAAAGTTTTTGATAGTGTCTCTCACAGTATCCTTCTGGACGAAATGTCAGGCACACAGCTGGATAAACACATCGTGCCATGGGTGAGCAGCTGGCTCACCAGTCAGGCACAGAGGGTTATAGGGAATGGGGTGACATTGGACTGGTGACCTGTCACTGATGGGTTTCCCACAGGGCTCCATCCTCAGCCCTGTGCTCTTCAATAAGACATCTTCATAAATGGCTTGGATGCAGGACTGGAAGGGATACTAAGCAAGGTCACAGATTATACAAAACTGGGAGGAGCTGTTGACTCCCCTGAGGGCAGGGAGGCCCAGCAGGGAGACCTTTACAAATTAGAGGACTGGGCAGTCACCAACCATATGAAGTTCAACGAGGGAAAGTGCCAGATTCTGCACCTGGGATTGGGCAACCCTGGATGCACAGACAGACTGGGGAATGAGAGGTTGGAAAGCAGTGCTGCAGGAAGGGACCTGGAGGTCCTGGTTGATGACAGGTGGAACATGAGCCAGCAGTGCCCTGGCAGCCAGGAGGGCCAGTGGTGTCCTGGGGGCATCAGGCCCAGCATCGCCAGCCAGGCAAGGGAGGGGATTGTCCTGCTCTGCTCTGCGGTGGCCTCACCTTGAGTCCTCTGGGCAGTTTTGGGCACCACAATATAAGATATTAAACTACTGGAGAGCATCTAAAGGAGGATGACAAAGATGGTGAACGGCCTTGAGGGGCAGCCATATGAGGAGCAGCTGAGGTCACTTTGTCTGTTCAGCCAGGAGAAGAGGAGACTGAGGGGAGACTCCATTGCAGTTAAAACTTCTTCATGACGGGAAGAGGAGGGGCAGACACTGATCTCTTCTCTCTGGTGATCAACAACAGGAGCTGAGGGAATGGCATGAAGTTGTGTCAGGGAAGATTTAGGTTGGATACTAGGAAAAGGTTCCTCACCCAGAATGTGGTTGGGCACTGGCACAGGCTCCCCAGAGAAGTGGTCACAGCACCAAGTTTGACAGATTTCAAAAGGATTTGGACAATGCTCTCAGGTATATGGTGCGATTCTTGGGGATGGTCCTGTGCAGGGCCTTGATGATCCTTGTGGACCCTTCCAACTCAGCATATTCAGTGATGCTGTGAAAAAAAACTTCAGCATTTTGTCGCTGGTTGTTCTTGATCCCAATCTGAAGGCAAGACAACTCTACAAAAACAGGACAACACAGGCAAATGAGAAATGGCACTAGCCAGGGGCCAGCTCAGGGTCCCTCATACTCTACAACTGCCATATGGCAGGAGGTCAAATCCATAGCTTGTCTCAGATGCACTTACTGAATATTTTTTCACTCTTTCAGACTGAAAACAAAAGGATTTAGCCTGCCTCAAGGAAGGTGGTGGTAAAAACTCACTTAGATATCCTTAAGTCCTGCATACTTCCCTCTCCTTTCCCCAGCTTTCTGGTTTTGCCATTATCCTGAAACAGTGATCATTATTTTAGAAATTTGTAATTCATAGTCATGGACAATAAAAATATTCATCCAAAACAACTCTCTGTTGTTTTATTCTCCACCAGGTTTGCTCAAGGTTTGGTTTCTAGACAGTGGTCTGACTTCATTTCTGCTTAAAATATACTTTGTACACTGTCCACTGAAAAACAACAAAAGGAAAGAAATACCTGTCAGAAGACCACTTTGGTGTAGGACATGTTGGTATATAAAACAGCAAGCTGTGTGCTTGGGTCTCTGCTTTGCCCCTACTTCCCTTCTTAACAAAAGGAAAAGCAAGAGTGGTACCTTCAGGTCACATCCATCACATCAGTCAGTCCTTTTTAAATATGAGGACCTGATCATCATTTGACTGGTGAGATCTTGCCAGGTACTGGCAGCATAAAGACATAGTGATATTGCACTGTAAATTCACATCATGTTTCTCTTCTCCAAGCTGGGCTGCAGGTCACAAAGATCACTGGGTGCAGCGGTGCAACAGTTTGTATTCACTAGCTGGTAATAACACAATCTGGACCACCGTGTGAGCTTATTTACATGGGTGTCAGCCCAGAGTAGACTCTTGGTGCTACTGGATTTATACAAGATTTACACCCCTGCAACCAAGAGCAGAATTTGGCCCTAAATTATGATGCAGTTAAAGACCCCATGTTTCTGAGTTGTGGAGCATTGTTTACACCCACATGAAATGGGTCGTAAAATGCCATTGCGCTGATTTGTTGGAGTGTTAGGCTCAATTTGCTCAGGTGTAAATAACTACCCCGTGGGTGGCATAATATTTGCATCCTGTAGCTTAAGGCGTTGCTGTCTGCTGCAAATCAGTCAGGCTTCAGGCTCCAGTATCCTCCTGGGAGCAGGATGGATCTTCTGGCCTGGAGAAAGTGATGCAATAGCAGATTGCTAATGAGTGGGAGTTCATGGGGCGTGACATACATAGAATAAAATTGGAATATCTTGTGTATACTTTCATTATTTTTTGCAGCTGAAATCTCGTGTCCTGATGACTCCTTTAGCAATCTCTCCACCGAGAAGCACACCGGAGCCAGATATTAGTTCAATCCCCCAGGATGCAGCTACAGTACCCAACTCGGACACCCCACAGGCTCTCACAGGTACTCAGCCTCAAGTGCTCCTTGACCAAGGGATGAGCAGGGGACGCAGGCTGACAGCCAGATGTCACAGCCAGATGCTGGGCTTTCCAGAACAGGGGGAGCTCATGAAAATGGGGTGTTTGCAGATTAGTCTAACGATCAGTGACGAAGAGCAAAGTTATCCTGCAAGATTGTATTTTGACTGCCGTGTGTTGAGTTTAGTGGAGATGTCAGTTACATTCCTCTTAAAATGTGAGCATCAGAAACCCATGAATGCTCCATTTTATACCTAACATTTTCACCCTGTCTAATGTGTTGCAATGACCAACCTAGATCCCTGTGTGAACATGAAGCATCTGTTACAGCTGTGGGGAGAAAACGGAGGAGCCGTGATCTGACTGTAGGCAGGGCTACCAGCACAAAACCCCCAATGCCTTATCACAGCAGCAGGCGTGGTCATTTCCAAATGTAGTCAGAAAACACAGCCTTACTCTTTCTTTTTGTTTGTATTACCAGAAGTAACACAGGTCAAGGCTTTTACACTGATGTAAATGAGAATAAAATCAACAAGACAGCTGATTTACCCTGAGATTTCAGCAGAGAAATGGATTAGATAACATTAGAATCTAAATACAACACATAAATCCCATTATTTCTTAGCTGGGATGCACAGAGGAGAAATTTTCCATCTGCTGTGGTGGCAGAATGATACTAAACCTAGTGACAATTACAATAGTATATTTTATTCTCGTTTATCCCTTCACAAGCAAAGTCTGCAAAGCATTTGGCAAACACCAGCTGAGTGGATGGAAGTGCCCTGCGGTATGCCCAGGACTGCTTTTGGAGTGGGACAGGGAGGCACAGTCCAACAGCCCTTCCAGATCACCAGGGTGGCTGCAAAGGCAGGGGCTCCGTGGGTCATTTCAGGCTCAGGGGGTCATTTCAGGCAGTGCCCCACACCTCTGTCTGCCCATCCTCATGCCACTGGCACCTGTCCTCCCAGCATCGTCCCAACAGTGCATGCAGGTTCCCACCAGAGCAGGGCTGGCAGGAGATGAAGGGAAGCTCAAGCCAGCTTTTACCTCCCCCTCTGCTTCAAAAGGCCTGTTGGGACCCTGACTTCCTGGTGGGGGACTCAGCACATTGCCAGCAAGCTGCAGAGTCCCTCCCACATCTGAGCCCGGACAAAACCAGTAGATTGTTCCGCAGAAGCCGCATTCTGCAGATTTGTCAAGGTGTGGCACTCTGGGAAAGCTGCACTCTGACATGCCCCTGCAATTCCTGCATGCTGCTGCTGTATTTTCAGTGCACTATCCCTTTGTTTGGCACTTGGAAGGTGTGAAGTGGTATAATGATAAGTATGATTGCTATTATCCTCCTGTTTACCCAGGAAGTACTGCTTGAGCCCCTTCTGCTGGTCCCTGCGAGATGGGGGAGCAGAGTGCACTGTGACAGTTGCACTAGATTTTCATTATGGTGATGCAAACTGTAAATTATTTCCAACTTTACACAGTTGTCATCATGTCCTCCACTCTGCTTGATGGGGTTTTTTTGTCACATATCTGATTTCTGTCAGAAGATAAAGTTATATTGTTTGAGAGATGACAGCTTGAGCACACTCAGCCAGCCATTATAATATGTCTCACTTTAGCCCGACTTTAGGCTGTGTCTTAGTCGCCCTTAGTTACCGCAGCGCTATCCCTGCTTCCCCCGAGATGCAGGCAGCCTCAGCCAAGCTTAAAATAAGTTCATGCTAGTGAGGAGAACACTCATTTTTTTGGCTATTGCCGGCAGGCCTGATGGACATCTAGAAAAACTGCCTTTGCAGCTTATGAGAGGAAGCATGCAGGGCTTGGCTGTGGAGAGGCTGGGGCCGACTCCCTCACAGAGCCCTGTGTGGCACAGTCATGTTGTTGCAGTCCCAAAATGTAGCATTGCACACCATGTACAGCTTCCCTCAACCTGATGCAGCTTGTAAAGTGTTAGGTTGGACATGGAGGGTCAGGAAGATCCCAAAGATCAGATTCTTTGTCATGGCACCGTGCAGCGTATCCCTTCAAAAATTACAGCTGCAATAGAGTCAGAAGGAGCAAGGATCCAAAGCCTTTCCAAAAGTCATCTCAGATCAGTGTTTCTCACAGCAGCGCCCAATGAACCAGTCTAAAAACAGAGGAAAAAAAATAAACAACCTGAAAACGTACCTCAGGCTGGCATTCCCTCCTTGGTGTGAAGTCACCGCTGGTAGTCACTGTTCTGCACTCCCAGCATATTTTTCTGGTCACAAGTTGCATGAACAAGGTGGACTCAAGAGAGCAGACCCCAGGCACATATAGGTGCTTTTTTACATGTGCATAGCTTTTCCTAGCCTGTGACACTGAGCTAGACATAAACTCAGCTTGCTTTGCTCTGGCAACGGGTCATTAGCACAAGGAAGTCTGTCTCTGCCATCACAAATGGCAACGATTCACCAGTAAAGGGCGAACTTGGGAAATGAGTAGAGATGTAGAATTCTAGCATTTCCTAGGATGCTCTCAGGGCTGTTTTGTAATAACCTTGTTGGGATTTTATGTCTACAGTCTGCATTTATGTCAACAAACAAGCAAACCTGGGGCCATACCTTGACAGGAAGAAGGTGCAGCAGCTGCCAGAGCACTTCGGCCCGGAGCGGCCATCGGCGGCCCTGCAGCAAGCAGTGCAAGCCTGCATCGACTGTGCCCTCCAGCAAAAGGTGGTCTTCTCCCTCATCAGGCAGGGCTATGGAGGCGAGATGGTGTCAGGTAAAGTGGCTTTGTAAGGGGTTTGTGGCCAGTAGGGAAGTGCTTGAAGTCTTAACATGTTCCCCAATCCTGACTGCCCCGGATGTCCTGTTCCTGTCAGCGGGATGACAACCAGCTTTGAATATCACTTATACCTTTGTAAAATGAGCTGCTGCAGGAATCACCTTGGTGTCAGGTGAAAGAATGTTGGTGAGGGGTATTCAGTGGTGATTCAGGCAAGGAACGTGCGCTCCAGAGTCTGCCTCTTGCCACTCTTTGGAGCAGTGCTGAGGCCAGGGCTGAGAGCTGTTTTCATGCAGCTGTTTGAGGATGGGCGGCAATGCCAGCCCGCTTCATGACGCACATTGCCACCACAAGTATACATGCGTGCCTCATGCGGTGAGGGTGGCAAAACTCTGGAACAGGTTGCCCAGAGAGGTGGTGGACGCCCCAAACTCAGATATATTCAGGGTCAGGTTGGATGGGCCTTGGAGCAACCTGAGCTAACTGAATATGTCCCTGGTCATTGCAGGAGGGTTGGACTAAGTGACCTGTAAAAGTCCCTTCCAGCCAAAATCTTTCTATAACTCTACGATTCTGTGTTTCTCAAAAAGACAGCTCTTACAGAGTTTAGATGTTGGTGTGTCCCCTGCCTGCAGTTCATGAGCCAAACCTTCTCTCCACTGCAGGAATTGCAAAAGTCCTGTGGCAATTCCTCATGCAGCAGGACTGCACACAATCTACATAAATATATCAGAGAGAATCAAAGGTCAAGGGGAACTTCCCAGCAACTCCTCATCTTCCCACAGTGGCACTTCTTGCTGTGTCCTGATGCACCTCCCATGTCCCACAATGAATCCCCTGGCCTGGTTCTCAGCATGAACATGAACTTTTCTTCTATCACAGCAAGAGTTTTGTGTCACAACATTCTTTTGGCATATGGGGATGCAGTGGGAATGAAACAATGATGGGAATATGGGAACAGCACTCTCCAGTGAGCTGCTGCAGATGAGTCAGGCACGAACACAAAGCCAAGGATTGAAAGTCCAATCAGTTTTGCAGGGACTGCAGATGCTCAGCTGTGCTACTGGGACCTTCTTGTGTGGGAGCACAAGCTCTGGCCCTCTGTGCAGCATATAAATCATGCTTCTTCCCTCTCCTCAAGTTCTCTGTAATCACAGGTGTGCCTTCCCTAAGGGATATCAGAAATACTCTGAGAATTATCCAGACTTGTTCACAGATACACAAGACTGAAGCAATTCAGTGCAAAGCTTCATTTTTGCCTAGTTCTCTGCTGCATATACGATTTTCATTACAATCAGGAGAGTCATATTATGCACCAAGCCTGCCAAACTCCTTGGCCTCAGTTCCTCTGAGCTGGCTCAGTTTAAGCTTCACCTGAACTAAAAGCACCTGGTCAACACTTCTCCCAATTTCATGCTTCTTCTAAACATCAAAGAGGGGTGAATGGCCTCCTAGTAATGGCATGGCTCGGCAATTGCACCTCACTCCCAGCAGTGCAGATGAGTTTTGTCAGGGGCTTCCCAATCTCCCCATGGCTTGGCTCACAGATGCTCAACCAGCTGTGGAGCATGATCCCTCACAGCAGCTCAGGCCAACATGAAATCTCTGAAGTTATCCCCAAAACTGTAAGTCTAATGTTGCAATTTTTTCTTTAGTTGTGATAGGAGACTGTAGGACTGGGAAAGAACCTTCCAGGTGGAAGAGTTCAGGTAGCCATATCATCATTCTCCCTACAAACCTGTTGAAATTGAATGTGTCTTGCTACAACTGATCTGGTGGGTCTGTTTTGACCCCTCCCATGGCTGGGACCTTATGCCCTTTTTGGTTCCTGGCTAAATATGTCCCCTGACAGGTTTACGCAGGAAATTTAATTGCTCTGTTCTTACCCTTAGAGGTATTTCTAAGAGAGACATCCTCATCCTGCTAGGCTGAAATACACAGTTCCTTTCAGGTGAGGAAGATCACTGGATCAGTGAAAGGAGTGCAAGTGTCTTGCCACAGTCCCACAGAGCAGGATGGTGGTGGCTGCAGTGCCACAGGGAAAATTTCTGTTCCCCAAACATTAATGCAGCCTTCCTGTGCACTTCTGCAAGTGTGAATTCACCCTTCTTCAGCCTGTATGACCAGAATGATGCCCATCAGTCCATCTCAGGTTTCTCAAACTTTGTGTAGTGGCTTTAACACTCCATTTTCTCTCCTGGAAATGTTTTGTTCCACACCTTCTGGAAATATATCTGAGTTTTTCATGACTGTGTCGCCTTGCTGTTTTATGGGCATCTGGTAAGCTTGTATTATCCTTTCTTCTCCCATCAGGTTGTTTTGAGCCTCTTCAAAGAGTTATGGATTTCTGTTTATTTTCCAGATATTTTTCCACTCCTTTTTACTATCACAGAGGTCAAATCAGTCGATCCTTTCTGTGCAATCTGCCTGTCCTCTTCTCCATTGATGATGTCTGCCAGCTTACAGCATCCACTAAATTTTTTCATGCCAGCACAGACCGCTGCTGGTTTCTCTCTGGGACTTGCGGTCTCCTGCCAGCAGACCCTGTTGTCATTTCTTGGCGCACCTCTCATATGCAATCATTTCCAATTTAATGAAAGATTTCTCATACTTTACTGAATTCTGGACAGACCCCAACTTCTCTCTCTTCAATACAATCCTGGAACTTTTCATTCATTCACAACCACGCCTTTAATTCTCATCTCCCCATTATCTTTTAAAACCTTGGGTACTGCTGAAGTCAGCCTAACAGCCCATCACTATTGGTGATCACTGCAGATCACTTTCTTTCCCCTTCCTTAGACCAGGCCATCATCATTGCCTCCTTCTAATCACACGATACAATTTTCAGATGGATGCATATATTAGAAATCCTTGCACTGCTGGCCATGCCAATCAGCATCTTTCCTCTCTCCAGGGGGAAGGTGATCTGGGTCACACAAACTCAGCTCCTTAAGTTACTCCAGTTTGTTGTGTGCCTCAGGTAGGGTAGTTTTGCAAAATATTTTAAGACATGCAAATACTCGAGTCAAATTATTTCCTCTGCTCTCATTCTCCCTTCTGCCATGCATCCACAGGTATTGAACTGCTCCTGTTTTTTTGCTTTCCAGTTTCTGCTTCTTTTGAGGGGAAGCAGCACCTCCAGAGCCTGCTGGTAGTGAACAGCATCGGGTACGTCCTGCGCTTCCTGAAGAAGCTGTGTCGCAGCCTCCTGTGTGACAATCTCTTCAGCAACCAGCCTTTCCAGCAGTACAGTGCCCTGACGGAAAGCCCGGAGGGCTACGAAAGCAGCCGGATGGAGGCAGGTAGGCTGCTTGCTCACCCTGGGCTCAAGAGGTGGTAGAACTGAAGAAATGACTGCCTTTTTTTTGGTGCTGTGCTGTGTATGATAGGGGACTGCAGGCCTCTGTGGGACCCTTCCAGAGGGAGGCAGTGAGCTTACATGCAGTATTTTCCCAGTTGCTCTAGAGGAGGTGTTCGGTTGAGAGCTGCTGTGTTGAGGTGCCCCAAGAGAGAAATTTTGGGCCAGCATGTTATAACTTAAGGCACACCTTATTAGCTGCAGCACAGACAGCCTGGATCCTGATCTGCCTCCTCCACCATGAGTATAAACATAAATGAGCTGTGACTGCTAAGTGGTTTGCTTTGCTACTTGCAGGGATGTTTCTCCTAGCTTAAAACCCTCTGGGACCAGCAAAGTCCCTGTCTCAGTGCCTGACCATGTGGGGCAAAGCCTGGAGGAGGTGTGGCATGAGGCAGATGCATCCAAGGATGGTGGTGGTCCTGAGTGGCACCTGCCCTGAGCAGCACTGGGCTCCCAGATGGATGGCACTCCTGAGCTTCCTTCTTGTTCATATTCTAGGACAGGGTGCTGTCCCACACAGCCCCCATGGAGCTGGGATATGCCTGCAGCCCCATCTGCAATCAGAGGCTGGAAAGCTGCCCTGGGGCCTTACTATGGCATTGCAAAAGCTAGTTTAAAAAAAAAAAAAANAAAGATGTAAATTATGGGTATGAGCCTTCATTTCACCTACAGGCTTCCTCCTGACTTAAATTATTTTTCCTTTTCTTTTATTAACAGCACTGTGGGTGTTTGGGGAGGACACTGTCTCTCATGCATTCAGTTTAATGGCAGACACGCTGGCAGATGAGAGAAAGGTGTCTTAGTGTCCACAATCATGGTTCTTGAATCACTTGTTCACCAAGAACACCCTCAGTGTGTGCTTTGCTCATCAAAGCTGGGAGAGGGCTGTGCACACAGTGCAGAAATCATCTTTTAGTGCAAAGAAATCCAGCTGCCACTCCTATACACAGGGGAAGAAAGGCAGGAGCCCAGACTGGAAAGCAGTGTTTTTCTTTCCTCTTCACTAGGACATTTACAGCAAGCTGAATGCTTCTGAGAGGTCAAGGGATTTCAGTAGCATCGAGCAGAGTACAGCCCAAGAGGCCTGGCATTTGCGTTTGCATTTGCATTTTAATTTGCATGCACATTTGCATTTACTTTCTCACGGCAGGGCTGTGTGTGAGAGAAGGCAATTCCACAACCAGAGTTTTAACAGTTGCTCTTGCACTCTGAGCGTCTCCCTCCCCACAAAATTCCAATGCAGATGTCCCTGACACCATCCTCACTGGATCTCCTCAGACACTGAGGATGGGCAAAACATTATTTTTCCCTCAGACTAGACAAGAGATGGGGGTGTAGGCAAGGCTTCTTTCCTGGGTCTCCCACTGTGGGGTGTGGGGGTGTGTGCAGTTGATAGCCCCCCAGAAGCAGCATGGGCTGGGCAGCCTGGGCTAGTCAGGTGGGTTTAGATTGGCTATGAGGAAGACATTCTTTACTGTGAGAGTGGTGAGGGGCTGAAATTGGTTGCCTGGAGAAGCTGTGGGTGCTCCTTCACCGGAAGGCCCAGTTGGATTGAGGCACTATGTTTAACGCTGCATTGCCTACGTCTCCTTCCATCTCCCCAGGAGCCAGCATTTCTCTGCAGCGAGGTCAGCACTGGGGTTCCTCTAATAGCCAGAGCAGAGACAGTTTCCCACAGTGCAGTGATAAGGAGGACTGTAGGAGTGCTGCTGCAGATGGGTCTGTGAGGGCACCTCTTGGGATAAAGCTCGTACGGAAGGAGCAGGGCTCTAAAAAAGCACCACAGGAAGCCATGCAAAGCAGCCACATTTTTCATTGTTTCTGTTCCCCTTCTTGTAATCGAGATGTCCTTTCTTTTAAAATCATGTGCTTTTCAGCCCCTTTGCACCAATGAATCTAATCCATGTATTGACTTTGGTGCAGTTACTCTTGATTTACACTGTCAGAAGGGAGTGGAGAAGCCAGCGTCGTGTCCGGCCATATTAATCCACTTACCCCATACAGGAGTCACCTTTTAACCTTGCCCCAAAGCACATGCCCCTAAGCCATAATTCACCTGTGCTCACAGCAAGCTGCCAGATGCTAATGGCTGTGTACAGGCCAGGTGGGATTTGTTGACATATGCATATATCACTTACAACTATGTTTTACATGCCTAGAAAGTGCACACTCATCAGGCTGTGCCTAGAGCTGGCCTCTGCAATGAGCCTTGTTGGCTGTGCATTACCCTCCCTGCACCTGAGCCCCACGCTCTGCCTGCCTTGCCAAGGCCCCTTACCTGTCTCATGTCTCACATGGGACATTCCCCAGGGCTCTTTCTCAGCTGTGAAAGGACTTTGCGGCTCATGAGAGTGATTTGTGGGGAGCAGTTGTGGGATGACTCCCAGGCCTTCATCTAGGAGATGCCCAGCTTCTGGTCTGCATTACAGCAAATCCTGAGATATTACCTGTTGCCATAACACCTGAGTTCAAAGCACCTCTGGATCTGCACCCCAAAATTTTCCATGGGAGCGGTAGAGCAGTTTGAGCTAAAATGATGGCAAAACCTGGGTGACCTGTGCAGAAAAGTCTGTGAAGTGGGGCAGGGGTGAAATGATGGGAAGCCAACAGAGATCCTATAAAGTGCCTCCACTCTGCGTTCAGATTTCATCATTTGTCTCACGCTCAGCTAATGGGGGCTTGGATGAGAGCATGTGAAAGGTAAATTTCTAGGACAGCTACATACTGTTAACATGCACCTACGAGGTATTAGATTATTCTTCAGAGGAAACCATGTTTGCCAAAATACTTCTGGCTAACCTGATGGTGGGCACAGAAATGGAAGAAGTTTCTCTTATGTGGGAAGCATGAAGTTTGACAAACATCTACTTTCCCTTTCAATGCCACAAGAATCAATGCTTTCATCAATCCTTTCCTTGCTCTTTCTGTCCCAAACCTTGGGTTTTGGTTATTTTGTGCTGTAAGACAGTTGATGTCTCCGCACAGAGCACGTGGCTGCAGCAAAACTTTATGTAAGAACTTTGGTGGCTACCCTGTATAGTTCTTATCACTCTTATCACCTGGGGTCTTATCACCTGAATAAGGTCCCCAGCCTTGCTGTTCTCCCCATGGCCAGGGCAAATTTGGAAACACAGATATGGTGTTGCCTACCACTATCCATGGGAGAATAGCTTCTCTTCTTGTGGCACTGGCTGGAGATAGGGATCTATACAGAGCAGAAGCACAGCAGGATGCTAGTGCCTCTGTGTGTAGGAAGGTGGGCTCTTCCTATCCACAAGCCCTTGAAAAGCTGGTATGGCAAGCACAATAGCAATGCACAATAGCAATGCACAATAGGAGTGTGACTAGTAGGCAAGACAATGACCTGGGAACTGGATTTTATAAGAGACTTTCCCACTGACTGTGTGGGCAAGCCGCTCTTCCCTGTTGTGCCTTTATTTGAGTATGTGTCAAAGGAGGGCAATAATTCTTGCCAACATGTGAAAAGCCCTTCTAAAACAGCTAGGAAAAGAAGAATAATATGATAGAAAACCACATATTATTACAATCAATATTTTCTTTTGCAAGCACCAAATAAACAGCAGCTCAGAAGTTTCAAGTCCTGAGAGGGTAAGAAAAATGTTGTCTTTCCCCTTTCTAGTACCATGGCTTGTTTAATCTTGTCTTGTTGCATGCCATGAGGAACATGAGTGCTCCTGGCTTCTCAGCACACTCGGAATAAATGGCTTTTATGGCTATCAATAGCTTCAGTGCTCCTCAGCATCTAATTACCTGCAAAGGCCATTTATTGCCTCATATATTCCTCTACCATGATCATTATCCTTTAAACAATAAATAAAACATTAAGGTCACTCTTAAAGAGCAAGCAGAGACATCCAGCCACAACAAAGTATAATATAAAAAGTTTATATGGTCTTTGGGGCTTTTGGATTGATGGCAGAGCCTGAGGTACAGTTGAGAAAGGCTGGAGTGGCTTGCTTCCTTCCTTCCTTCCTTCCTTCCTTTCTTCCTTCCTTCCTTCCTTCCTTCCTTCCTTCCTTCCATCCATCCATCCATCCATCCATCCATCTGCAGACTGGATGCCTTCTCCCTCCCCACCTGACACAACTGGCCACAGGGCAAGGCATCCAATCGAGGACCCACGTGCTGAGGTCCTGCTTGCACCTGGATTAAGCCAGTCCCAAGGACTGGCTTCCTGGAACGAGGTATCCAGGTGGTAACTCTGTGGCAGAGTTGAAGGAGAGGCAACTGCAGCTGGAGCTGCATGTTGCAGTCCAGAGGAGGGACAGGAACAGTTTAGGATGGTCCAGAGGATAGGAGGAAAAGGCAGGGGGTTGAAAGAAAAAAGAGAGTCAATCTATAGAATTGGCAGAATTGAATAAATTGAACTTTCTGACCTTTAAGTAGTAAGATTACTGTTTGCTAACTCACAAATGAAGACTCTCTTTCTCTTCCTTTAAGTTTATGAAATTGTATATCTTTGTGGAAGCTAAGCAATGAAGCTGTAAGCAGACACCCCTTCAGCAGCCAGCCCAAGGGAAATCCTCCTTCCTGCATTCTGCTGGGCTGTTTTACCTTCACTGACTCGAGGGGGTGAAAGAAAGTTCATCCCTTTTGAAAAGTTACCCCTGGGGGGGTAGGCACTCTGCTCTCAACAGTGAAAAAGGAAAAGCCCAAAGGCCCTTTTGTCCTTCAGCCCAAGATATGCTCAGTGCCACGGCACAGACACTGACAGTGCTAGAAATTGCCTGGGCTGCAGTCATGGAGGTTAGAACAGAGAGCCAAGCTATGAAATAGAATTTAAGGATGCTTTATTCCTCCATATCAAAGGGTATGCACAAGCAAAGTGGATGAAATGATGGGCATAAATGCATGAAGCATGATGGATGAGATCATATCCACTACAGAAAAGAATACCCCTGGGTATATGCATTTAATTCAAGCTTTACAAGCAGAGTCATGTGGAGGAAGCACGGACACTTTCAGAGCCCTAGTCTGGTAAATCATGTGATTGTTACTCTGTTTTAGCTCCAGGTTTAGCTTTAACTTTGTTTTAGCTGGTTAAGACCTTTCCCTAGAGCTATCTGATTCCTTTAGGAGATATCTGAAGTTAGTAGTCCAGGCTTTTATTTTAAACAGTTTAAATTAAAGTTGAAACAGGAATTTCCATTCCTAAATTTTTAAAATACTGATCCAAATACCTGTGATCCAATATACCAGTATTTCAAGCAGTTAGATGAGCAGGCCACAAGCCAGAACTGCTGATGGGGAACCTATGCAAGTGCTGCAAGCCAATATGACTCACCTGGTTTTTCAAAGATGTGAGTGGGAATAAAGGTGAACCTCAAGATCCAGCACTTATTAAGTAAAAGATAAAACAAGAGAGGTTTTGAAAGAAAAGGGAACTTTTGCCTGTAAATATGGATGAGAGGGCCCCTTGCTTCGGGGACTGCCTGGTATGTGATGCCTATGGCAAGGCCTGGGCTTGCATCTCCATGGCAGGAAACAGAGACAGCAGAGTGGGGAAAGGGAATCTGGTACTTAGGCTGTTCCAATATGACAGGTTTCAAACAAGATTCAGACTTTTTTTTCGCAGGGCATTACAGATTTTTCCTTGGATGTTCCTCAGTTTTTCAACTCAATTGTTCACCTTCCTCATGTTGCTCCCTTTTTTAGCCTTTTATTGTCATCCCTCCCTTCTCTGTCTTTATCTACCTTCTGTTTCTTTCTATTCTTTCCCAGTTCACTACAAAACAAATGGCAACCCACACACAGTGGCAATTCCATTTCCACAGAAATAAAACATCCACTATTTTTTCTTGGCCACTGTTTAATCATCAGTGCTCCCTAGTTCCCTAGGATTTATTTGTTTGCAGTAATTATACGGAGTTCATCAAAATGCCTTTCGGAAAGTGGTAACACTCAGCATCTGCCTGAAGAACATTAATCTGTTGTCAAAATGAGTGCAAAGCAGGGGATTAAAGCAATTAAGAGAGCACCAGAAGCAAATTGCTGGCGGTGACAGTGCAGTTTGGTGTTTGTGCCGGCCATGGGCAGCAGTGAGCAAGGTCAGGTTGCAAGGCAAGGGGTTGCACCACCAGGAGTTGGGCAAGAGAAGTACATCCTCTGACTGAAAATAAGCTGCAGATTGTGGCTTGGGGAATCAGGTGCTTTATGGCGGGTTTCTTCATGGAAGAGAAAAGTTTACAGAAGTGACTTAAACAAAAAGGTGGCAGTGGCTTGATGGTCTTCATCAGAGAAGCCAGATTTAAGGAGAAGGCAGTGAGGCTGGGGATGAGTCCTAGGATGGGGTCCCAGGGTAAGCCCAACTCCCCAGCAGCGTGGCACAGTCCAGCACAGTGATGTGGAGAGAAACTGGCTCTGTAGGATCATGGAAAGAGGAGGGGATCAAAAGGCTCAACAAAGGGGAATTGGTGAGTTCCTAGCTGCTGGGATTGAGGTCAGCCAGGGATGGCAGAAGCAGAAGCAGAGAAGACAGGAAAAGAAAGGATTTGTGAAGGGGAACTAAGACTTCAGAGCTTGTATATGTTGTACTTATATGGCAGAAGAAATATCAGAAAGTTCAGTAGAGCAGCAGCACTGGGCAGGGAGAAACAAAGCAAAGACTATAAAAGATCTTATACCTGCATACAAACACAAGCACAGGCTCATGCTTTATATGTACTATTCTACCTAATTTCTGGATGAGATTATTATATTTATTAATGAGCAAACACAGCTTATTTTACAGTCACTGCATTTTGCTGTAGATAACTCACTTCTTGTATCTCAAATTATTTGTTTTTCAAACAATAAAAAAGTTACTGTTAAATATTTTAAGCCAGCACTAAGCAATATGATTAAGGGACATTCATCATGGTGATAGCAAAACAGAAATGCACTAAGTACTTCATCTGCAGAGAATCCCTGTATACAATACCTTGAAATTCTCAAATAATACAGTCATTTTCATCTAGACTATTCTGTGTACAGCTTTTTTGTGACTTCTATCAATGCTGATTTATAGGGATACAGAGTGCATTATAAACTACCTTGACATAAAAACCCCTCTAGCTACTGCTAGAAGCTGGAAACTGAAAAGATCGATCGCAACCTCTCCCATCTCCCTCTGCCATTGCAGAACCATTGCTGTGCTAAGACACAAAACTATACAACCCTGATAAATCTTCTTTTAATGATGTACACTTTGGTATAACATAAAGGCAAGGGAGAAGGGAAGAGAAAGGAGGAGCAGGTCTGAAATCAGGTGGAAGAGACCAAAGGAAGACTTCTTCTACAACCTAGATCCCTGTGTCATTGAAATCCCTTTGACTTCACTCGTGCGTGTGCCTAAACAATTTGCCTGTGCTGTAACGTAGGACTAAAAACTATTGTAACAAAATACATTTACTCAATCCTCCCCAAGCACTTCAAAAATGGAAAAAATTCCTCAATGGGTTATTTATTCACACGAGCACCTTTTATTATTAAATCTAATGTATTTGTCAGCAGCTAGCTTTTGAATTTACTCTACCTTTTTATTTAGTTTGGACAATAAAACCATGTTGATCTGTTCCCAGCTGGTTTCATTCCCTGGTTCTACTGCATTAAACACAATGTGGCTGTTGTCTGGGCTGCAAACACTCAAGGGAAATTGTTTAAATAATGAAAAAAAATTGCTTATGCTGAAGACCTAATCAGGACAACATTGGATTTGGAAAATCCTCTAAAAAAATTTAGATTCTTGATGTTAACTGACTGGCAGCTTCTCCTTAGGGGACTCAGCATTTCTGTTACTGCAAAATATTTTCTAGCAGCTGGGACACAGCTAGATGATACATGGTGCAGTAAAGCCTCAGACTAAACCCTGGAGAATTCATTTCAGGTTTTATCTCCACAGTGTGACCATAGTTTCAGTGTTCATAATATCTGCATTCACAAGCGAATGAGGCATATTTACATTTTCCTGTTCTGACTACTAAGCCCCCCTTTTTTTCCCCTGTGGATGCAACTGAGTGCTCCTATAACCCATGCAAATGTTCTCCCATAGACTAAAAACCACAGTCATGACAGCCCTGTCCTGCTATTGGTGGATGCCCTGGGCTGCCTGCTCACTCACTGCCTCTCTGCAGCAGCCTCAGGGATGCTGTGACTCCCTGGGGAGGTGTCTCCATGCCACTCCACCTTGGCAAGCAGTGAGCTCAGTTCTGCTGCCACAAGCCAGATGTCACTCCCCGTAACGTTTTCTTTGTCCAGCCAAACATGGCAGCCACAGGTTGGTGTGGAAAAGGCCTGGTCCTTGCCCAGCTGTGTAGGGGGCAGATGCATGCACCAGAGAGTGGTGTTGGCACAGTACAGAAACATCTGCTAAGGGGTGACATCATATTTTCATTGTGCTGCATGTCTGGATAGGCAATGGAGCTAAAAGGAATGGGCTGGTGCTGTAATCCCAGAGTAAATCACAGCAGCCAGAGCTGGAAAGTCTTAATCTATGACAGGAGACTCTTATCTTTAGATAGATGCATGCAGACTCCAACTGCAGGGAAGATAAGGGCCACAGTGCATTCCTGACTGGACAGAAATGTGTGAGGCTGTTTGGAAGGAACAGAAAAAATTCTTTTAAAAGCTTTTAAGAGTTGATATTTAAAACAGAAGAAAGCAGTTCAGAGCCAAGGCATATCTTTCACAATCTTAAATACTGTTTATACCTTTCTGCTCTCTCCTTCTCTGGCTTACGCTAGACTGAACTGATGGTTAAACTCATCTAAAGGATTTCCTCCTGCATTTCAGCATATGCTTTTTGTGTTTCCCCGTTTCTATTTTTCCTTTCATGAAGGCTGAGATGCAGGGTTTCTAAGCTGCTGCTTAAAATTGTCCCCTCCCCTTCNCTTGTGCAGGGAGCAGGAGCCAGGCCAGGAACTATAAAATACAGGCAAAGATAAAACCATGCAAAGAAGGAGCCTCTCAATAGGATTTTGACACTGTGGCTGGCTCCTCTCAAAATGACTGGGAGATGAAAAAAGGCTGTCCCTGGCTGGAAGAAAGGAGAGGTCTGAGGAAGCTATGATATCATGCTGCTTAAAATATGGAGTTCACATCTGGTCAACCCATTATAGACAATATATGGTAGCACTTTAAAAGGTACAGGGAAGGGTCAGAGGGCAAAGCCCATCACTAAATGATATGAAGAATAGGAGATGACACAAAAAAGAAATAGTGGGGGCAGAGAAAAGAAAGACAGAAATAAATCTGTATTGACTGTGAGGAAAAGAAGTTAATGGGAAATTTAATTAAAGCAAATACAAATGATTGAGCATTGCAGGTGGTAAAGTAAAAGTTTATGAAATGACATTAAAGTAGTGTCCTGGAAGGAAGGGCAGTTGTCCTGGGAACCTACTGGTGTGTAAAAGAGAACCTCCCTGGCTTGGGGATCAGTGTCCAGCATGCTCAGAGCCAGGAGTGTGGGTTTCCAGAAGTGCCCCAGGCAGCCTTCACCCAGATGCAGCCACTTCATGGCTGTGCAGGATATGGCCTGTTAATGGGAAAAAGGACTCTGGTCCCACTTCACTGCCCTGACGTTGGGCTCTGCTGTCCAAGCAGCAATCTGGGGATGAACCTAGAAAAAGGCGTGGGAGTATTAGGAAAGGGAAATCTGGGTCAATGAAAGTGTGAGATGGGCAGAAGGGGAACAGCATGGGGAGAAAAGGGCTATGAAAATCATATGTGTGGGAGGAGGGAAAATAGAAAAGAGAGATAGGAAAATAACTGGCAAAATGGGAAAAGGGTGATGTTGTAGGTGCAGGAAAGCAGTGTTAGAACAAAGTCAAAATAGTAGTAATATGACAGAAGAGAAGTAGGAAGAGGTGACAGGGAAGAACAGAGGGAGAAGCACGTGGGGGTATAAGGGAATGGAGCCTGAGAGAGGTAAAGGGAGAGAAAGACGTAACATGAGCAGTGGTGTGGGAGCAGCAGCAGGTGAGGAAAGTGGTGCAAGATGTTTGGCCTGAGAGGAGAGAAGGCAGAATAGAATGTCTCTGGAGTGTACAAGGAGATTTTGCCTATAAGAGAGATTCTAACAAACTAAGTTTGGGCTTCTTTTAAGATGAAGGAGAAAAAGTAAGAAATTAGATCTGTTCAGGAAAAGGTCAGCTAGGGTTCATCTTTCCTGTGTATATACTATTCTTCATTTCCTGCTTGACTTGAAGTTTATTTTCATTTGCTTTCCTAATGTACAATGAGAGTCAATTCTTTTGTCTTTCTGGAGTGTCTCTATTCCCAGTTGCCACCAAAGGCCCAGTGTTTGTGTTCTGCATTCATATGTGCAGTATGCATCCATGTGGCATTCTGCAGTGGCAAATGGGTACTGCTGGGGCAAAGAACTCAACGTGTTGCAGAAGGGAGAGACAGAACAAGTGTTTTCCTTCATCCTAATGGAAAACCGAGGTCCAGAAATGACAGATAACCTGACCAAGGTCACTCCAGAGATTTGCAGCAGAGCTGGGATGTTAACTGCTGATTCTCACTCTCTTCTCTCAGCTGACCCATCTTCAGGAATTTGGCTAGGAATCTTACAGATTACTACTTTTAAGAAGCTCAGCTAAAGAAATGCGCATTTTTAAATTGGGAAGGCAATTGTGGCTTTCTTATCTCCTTCTTTGTTTCGTTTTAAGGTGTGCTGGATGTAACAGTCTTGGGCTTTTCAATCCTGCTGCCTGTGGACCATTCATGGAAAAGAAAACTATGCCAAAATGGCTTAAGCATCTCAGGGTGGTGAGCAGTTGTAACGGAGACTGCTGTGCTCAGAGCAAAAGCTCGAAGCAGCTTTCTCATAAATCCTGCTTTAAGGCATCGTGTAGTAGTTTCTCACTAAAACGTGGAACTGACTGCCTACAAAATAAAATATGAAAGTGAGTCAGAATACATAAGGGCTGAGCTACAGATTTATGAACTACTGCATTTTCAACCCCAATAGAGACCTGTTTTTTCTTCTATTGTCTTAGAAAAGATGTTTTTTTCTTAATTGGCCAAGGTGGGATTAGAAGGTGTGATGGCCATACACTTTACAACGCCTTCTGGGAACTTACAAATGCAGATATTTTCATGCACATCATCAGTGGAACCTCAACTCATGCAGCTTCTCTGTGTTACAAACTAAAAAAGAGCTGGAAAAATAGGAATGCAAAGAGCTTCCACAGGGTTTTTTTTGTTTTTGGGCAGTGGGCCACTTGAGATGATCCCTGCCCCACCCCGTCCCATGAAGACATTAACATGACTTTTCAAATTCCCAGAGCACCTTCTACTGGGGAATGTGTCATACGGTAATGAACGGAGGTTCCAGCTTGTTCCATGGCAATAGGCATCATTACTCCCTTTTTGGAGCCCAAAGAAGAGATGTAATTGATCTAGATTAAGAAAAGAGTCTTAGGCAAAGTTAGAAACAGAACTGACAGAGATTGGCTCCTCGTTGTAGTCTTGTACACATTTCATGGGTGTGCTTCCACAGGGAGATTATATCTGCGCTTGTCTTATTTCACACAGACTGTTGAGACAATCTGACATGCATCAAAAAATCCCTGGTGTCTGCTCAAAAATTTTGAAGTAATTTACATCCATGGCAATAAAAGCTGTATGCTGTTTATTTAGCAGGGCTCTTTTAATGTGCTGTTTGTTGTTTTGATAGTCTATGTCTTCTTCATATTGTAATCATATTAAAAGAGCATTCTTTTCCTGGAATAAAGAGGTAATGATTCACAAGAGGCATAATTATTCGATGCAGTGCAAGCAGGATGCTGCAGAAAGAGCCATCTTCTTTATGCATAAGAGGCTTTTATTGCAAGTGTTCTACACAGTAATTAAATTCCTTTGAATGAGGAGGCTTGATTGGATTTTCTTTGGTTTATTGGGAGGAGTTTGAAAAGCAAGGTATTTAGCTCAATCGCTATATAATTTTGGCATCTGTTGGAGGTTAGGGAGAAAGGTTCAGTGTGTCTGATTCCCACTTCTGTTATGTGTTATGTTGTCTGAACTCCCTTGAATTCAATTGAATTACACCCTATCTATATTTGTATGAGAATCAAGCTCAGAAGTTCCTGGCAGAAAGCAGCAGGACACCTGAATGCATGCTGTAAGGATCCAAATCATCTAAGGGAAAAAGACTTGCTAAAGGAAAGTTACTTGCAGTTGCAAAGGCAAGTGCCCAAAAGTGAGGAAATTTCACATTTGCAGCTTTCCTTCAAATCTGATGTTTGCCTTATGGTGAGTCCAGCCTAGGCCCAGAATGGGACAAAATTTTAAAAGACAGAGGCAATAAAATAGAACAATGTAACAAAAATCTGTGCTGTGGCTGGACACACAAGCCAAGATGATGGCATGGCACAGCTCCTGAGTATTTGAGTTGTCAAAATAAATCGTGTTCATTTAACATCAACTACTGTACACAGCTGTCAAGTAGTTACGGGTTTTTTTAAAGAAAAGAGTTAAAACGTAAATTAAAGGAATACTCTGTTATGTAGAGCCTCAGCATCTATTAGCAGTGGAGTTTGTGTCTTATGGCATAAATTACAGCATCAGTTCTTCTTGTTACTCAATAAGGCTGCATTACACATCGGGAGAAGAGTGTTGCTCAGGCCAGGGAGTCGATGTGTGACACCATGTGGGAAATTTCACCCTGCTCAGGTGTCTCTGGGGGGACAGTACACATGATGAGGAAAGTGGCCTTTTCAACAGCTCAGAAAAATGTCATGGGGCAGAGGAAGGCACTTCCCTAATCTAGGGGCTCCCTGCCTGCCAGTTGTTAACGCCCAGTGGGAGTGGGAATCTCTGAAGTGCAGGTTGCCAGCAGGGTTCTGTGAAGGAGGGGATCTCATACAGGTTTCCAAGGGCTCTGCTAGTATCCCAGTAGTGATACTGGGGCTGGGTTACAGGAGGGCTGGTTTTGCAGGGAGAATGGCAGTGGGAAAAAGGAGGAGGAAGACCTGTGGCCATCTTTTGTGACAACAAAAAAAGGCAAAAAGGAAAGACTTGGATATGAGGAGACTGAAGGAGGAAAACAGTGACACATGCATGGAAGTGTCCATCCTGACAGCGACAAACCTGAGTCTAAGTCTGAGGGGAAATGGCAAAAAAAATCTGCGTACTGCAAACCTGGAGCTAGACCTGCCTCATGCCGTGAATGAGACCCACAAGTATAGGGGAGTGTAAGTCTCCAAAATAGGTCTTGAGATGCAAAATTTGGTTTACTGCCAGGAATCTAAAAAGCAAGGTACTTAGCTCCTACATAGCTTGAAAATTGCAATCGAGAGGACAGGAACCATCATAGCAATGGTTTGCAGTTGTCTGTGATGTTGGCACGTTTGAACCTGAGTCAGGTCCAAGTGACTCACACACAGCACATAACTGTACATGATAAACCTTGGGTGTGCTCATCAGTCATCAAGCCTGTATCCTTGCAGGATACCGGGCCTGATGGATGTCTGTAGCTGAGGATGCTTCTGATTAATTTTGGTAATTGCAGCCAGAATGCTTTGGTTTATTGCCTTCACTCCTTCTTACTGGCTGCCAGGCATTTTGAACCTAACAAACTGCCTGTCCCGTTGTCCTCCTCCCCCGTGTCCTTCCTTCCCGTCCTCTAGTCTCGGTGTATCGGACCTGGGCCAAGTGGCCCAGGACTTTATGGAAAATAATATTGTAAGCTGACATGGATGACTCATATCAAGCCATGGTTTCCCTCTTGTGACTCTACTGACTTTGAATGGTTGTGTTTCCCTTCACTGTTTATTAATTCTCAGCAAGGATCTCTCCTGGGGCCAGCCGTCTGTACAGAAAGTTGAAAACGGAGTTTTCACTTTGTGCCAAAAAATGGGAATTTTGGCCAAAAAAATTTTGTTATTCCAAGGGTTGATTAAAATATTTTCTGTTTTACTGATGTTTATTTTGTGTCTGGGCTTCCTGAGCAGAGACAGTTATACCTGAGGGCTACCTGGCTGATGCTCCAAACAGGAAGCAGTACAGTGTGGATCCTGCCGAAGCTGCCTTGGGTTCCACGGGCTCCGTGTACACCGTGCGTCAGAGTCCTCCAGATGGACACCCTGCTGGAGGCTCCTCTTCCTCCTGTAGCCCTCGTCCTGCCCAGATGTCTTCGGGGGGGTCCTCATCTACTGGCCTGCGGCATCAGACCTCCAGCCCAACAAGGAGTGGGGCCCATCTTGAAGGAAACAGACGTGGTAATGTAACATCTTCCATTTAGTAATGTGCTGCTATGCTGGTGCTGTGCTGGAGTCTTAACTCATTCCCAAATTCCCAAGAAAATTAGTAAGGTGGTTCTGTGATGGAATTCATCCAGACCACTCCTGCTTCCATTTAGAAGGGGAAATAATAGCCTGTGGAAACACAAAATCAGTCTGTTCATCATTAAGGAAAAAGGTGGAGGTTTTCTAATGCTGTTGTATGTAAACATACGGATTACATATAATTGTATGGCAATCACACCTGTTATTATCAGCTCAGACATACAGACATTATTATATAAGGCATTTCTCCCAAAGATTTGATCCCAAAGATTTGTGCTGCCTACGGGCAAATACCTGTTACTTGTGTGACACCAGCTGTGAACAAGACGTGATGCCGAGCAAACCCGAATATTAGTGCCTGCCTCAAAGCATTTTAGCCAAAGGTTTTGCTTCCTAGCTGTGTGCCCACCCTGCCCCTTTAAGTACATACCCAGCCAGATTTTGCTTGAAAAAACTCCCCAACAAAACATATGTTTTTAAAAGTCCTTCAGCTCACTGCTCAAGGCTCTTTTATTCTTCCAGAAACAAAGTTACAAGAAGTTTATCTGCAAATTCAAGAAATGCAGTGGGAACCACTGCATGCAATGATTCTTCTTCCTTTTCTTTGTATTTTTGTTCAGTTACCATTTGCTGGGGCAGTTGTTCTAATTATCTATTATTACAGTTCCTATTGGCCATGATTTTTTTTCCTCTAGAAATTACCCAAGTTCATCAGATGGGTTAGCTATTTCACTGAACTTCAGTTAACTTTGTTTGCATTTTCCAAATTCTCAGTTAACAGGTCTTTATCAGTAGTGATGCCAACAGTGTCTTCACCCCTCACTAATTATTCAAACTTCATGTATGCATTTTTCATTCTGACAATAGATCTAACAAAGGAGTTGAATGTCTCAGCCATTTTAAAGTCATTAATTTTTTTTCCTTTCTCATTTATTAATGGAATCTACTACCACTGTAGTACTATTTTTTTTAAATCTTGATATATTTGCAGAAGATTACTGGTTCCTCTAGCCCCTTTGTCTACCATTAGCTCATTACACTGTCTTTTTGCCCTTGCATTTCCCTTGGAAACTTCAACTGATTCTGCATATTGGAAGCCATTCCAGAGCCTCTTTCCAGTATCCTTTGCTTAATCTTTGCTTAATTCCTTCACATTCTTTACCTCCACAACACCTGTATTATTTCTTGTTCCTGAACTTTCACTATTTAATATTTTAGAACATTATTCTTCGAAAATAGTATTACAACTATTTATGCCTGTACTTACTTGTTTATCTAAGTTTGCCTCCTTAGATATTCAATACCCGCCCAAACTGTCAATGACTTCGCTAATATTTTCACACACTCGCTTCCCTGGTTTAGCCCTATGTTACTCTATTATAGAGACCACCAGTAAGAGTTTGGTTCTCATAATTATCTCGTTCTTTACTTAAAGAGTCAACTTCATTCTTTACTTAAAGAGTCAACTTCACTCAAAGCAAAGTGGATAGTAGAGAAATACACTGCAAACAACTTGTAAAAGTTTTTCACTAGGAACTGTTGGCCTCAGTTACAAAGAAAAGGAAATGAAAAGCCATTTTCTTTCAGATCTTGTTCAGTGTCTCTCAGGCTGGCATAATCAGGTGCTGTGAGGACAAGAAGTTCATTATGCAGAGGATTCATTTACCCCTCTTGTACCACTTCCTTAGAGCCTCCTAGCAGAACTGGGACCCTTTCGCCAAGCTTTATAGTGGGCAGCTGTGAGGAGCCAAGATTTAAAAATGTTGCTTCTTACTTGCCTTAAAAATCTTGATCACTCCTCTTGGGATCAGTCATTGTCTGTTTGTAGCAGATATGAAGAGCCAGGGCACTTCAGAGCAAAGGTCTGTCTGACCACACATCTTGTCTCCAGCATGAAACAGCAGCATGCCCCAAGGAAAGGGATAAATGCAGAGATGGTGGTGCATCCCCGCTGCCCTCTATGCCTTCAGAAATTTGTGGCTCAAAGGCTTCCTCAGTCAGAGGTGGTAGATTCATACTTAGTAACCCTTCACAGATTTCTCTTCTCTGAATCACTTAGCGGCTTACTGAATACTTTGTGCATTTTTGGAAAACACAAAACTTCCATGTACAAGAATGTGTTGCATGTAGAAAACCCTTGGTATCAGGGGACAGAAACTATGTTCAAGGGACTGAAGCTTAAAATCAGAGCTTCTTGAGCTTGTTTGGCTGCATTGTTTTCCCTTTCTGTTTTTGACTTTGAATGTCACTGTTTCCCAGTCTTGGCCAATGTTTTGTGAAACCTCCATGTACTCCCGAGCAGGAAGCTAAGCTTCAGGAGACACCCCCATCTCTCTTTTCATGACTTTCCACAAAATCTGCAGTCTATACAAAATGAAAGGTTGAAATATAGCTCATGTTTTTTTCCACAACTGAGTCAACAAAAAAGTCATCGAATAGTCATGCAATAGACTTTACTGGTTCCTGTATTTCTCTGGCTTAAAACCATTAAAAACGATTTGAGGAGCAAAGAGGGAGAGGTGCTTTTGAACCAGGTATCCATGACATGAGAGCCTCTGAAGCAGTCACAAGTGACTTGAAACTGCTACATATAATACCTGGAGTTAACAGAGCTCATCCCAAAACAGCTCAGCAATTTTTATGTGACAATCCTTTTGCACTTGCATAGCCTAGTTCCTCTGAGGTCTCTGGGTCATTTGGCCAGCTCAACAGTAAAGGCTTCCAAAAACAGAAATGTATGCAGTAACCATCATTAAAATGGGTATGGATTCATTGATATTGGGGTTCTCCTTATTTTTAGGCATTTATTAGTCCTGGTATCACTCATTGTAGATTAGGGTCTACCACAAAGGCACACGCAAACCCAAACAGGGTTTGCTGTCATGGTCCCTAACAATCCCCTGTAGCAATCCCCTGTGCTCCACCAGTGTATGGCAGCACAGATGCATGTTTGCAGCCAATGCATGTTTGTGCCACCACCATCCATCACACTTACTCTAATCCTCTCAGCTGCTTTCTGGAGACTCCAGCAGTCTCCCACAGTCCATAGCACAAGCTGGGTCCTTTGAGGCAAAGGAGACATTTGCTCTCAGACATGGCCAGGCAGTTTTCCATGGCTGTAGTAGTCAATAGAGTGATATCCATGAAGTCAGGGTGCCCACACATTCATTGCAATATCACATCAAGCATTCGGACACTGTGATATTTCCAGTCACAGCCTGGTTTCATCTCTTTCATTATTTCTCATAGTGTCAGCTCTTTAACACTGGAATTCTCACCAGAGTCCTACAAAGCATTACCCACTCTTCCTTAAAGTTAGAGATTGTATTACATCACAGAAAGAAATCATATTTTCACCCACCATGTTGCTTTCACTTCTACTGGCAAACCCAGGCTTTTAAAATACACATTTCTGCAACTGCCTTGGTGCAGCCACGCTGGAGCTTTAATGCCATCTTCACAAATTCTCTCTCACAGAGGTTTTTGGAACCTGTGCATGTGTTTTTCTTCTTTCTAGGCATAATTTATATGCTGCTGAATCATAAGTAAGCAAAGATGAGTAAGTGGTGCATGTCAGTCTCTGTTCTTATCCTCTTCAGTTTGTATACTTATGAAGCAGACATGGGCTCATTAAAAAGAGGAAGAATTTATCTCTGAAACCTCAAACCAATCCTGTTTATTTATGGATAGTTTTGAAAAATTGCTTGCCTTATATATCATGGTGGGCAAATATCATGGAAAAAGCCATAATCATAAAACATATCTCAGTGCATAGCAGAACATGTCTTTCAAGCAGAATGGATGAGATTAAACCTCAAAGCTCTCATTAATGCGATCGGAAGCTTGATGCCTAATTCTCCTTGATTATGCTAAAAAATTCTGGGAAAAAAAAAAAAAGATGTAAAAAAATCTCATTTCAGAAAGCCAGTTGGGGCTGCAAACAGATAAACATGCACTTTCCTGTCATCATTTGCCAAATTGAAGCTTTTAAATTAGGGAAGGAATAGTCAAAGACATCACAAACCTTTCCAAGCCTGCTTATATAACAGACAAAGCCTTTATCCCAAGTATGAAGAATTGTGTGTTCAACCACAATATGATAACCTCAACCTTGCCTGTAGCTTGTTATTTTTATGGAGATTTTATTATCCAGTATTAGCAGTTAATTATTATCACCTGAGGGTCTTTGTTAAAGAGACAGTCCTGCTTATTAGTATATATGCTTTCTGAAAACATTTGGGAACATGGGGGTTGAAATTTCTCTTTTTCCAGAATAATGCTGCAAGCGGCTCATGGGGGACAGATCCAGCACCTCCCTCAAAGGAGCTGCTGATGGCATTGTGAGCCTCAGCACTGCATCCAGCAAATACAGCCTGCCTGTTAATTTTTGAGGACCTTTCAGTCTGAAAGTTCCAGCGCTTTCAGCGAGCTGCCTTTTTGTTTTTCCCCTGCAAAGGAGAGGCAGAGCAAGAAAAGCCCGGGTAAATATTTAATGTCTCATGCAGCTGGATGCTGGGCTGCTCCCGCAGGGGCAGAGGAGCAGCTGCGATGCTGCACCCCCGCACAGTGCGTGCCGCGCTGTCGGGGAGCCGCCGCCGCGCTGGTGGGACGGGGACTCTTCCGTGACGCGCTGCAAGGCGGAGCGCACCAGCCAGGTGGTGCCCGACAGGTCCTGCCAGCGCTGGCCAGCGCAAACAGATGTGCTCAGCCTGATCTTTGCAGAGCTCCCTGCTGATCAGGGCTTGTCAACACCCTGCCCCGCCCCAAAGACCCTGTAATTGTGTTCTCCCGGACGCCTGCTTGACTGGCGCGTCCCTTCTTCTCCTGCTTGGTGTGCCCATGATTTTTAGAGAAGTATCTTAAAGCCTTCCTCTCCTTGTTTATAGTGGAGGGTGGTTTGTTTGTAAAAGTAATTCCCATTTCTCCACACCTTTGAGGGTCTGCTACTTCTGCTTAGTTTCAGCAGATCTGCTGCTCCTTATTATCTGCTCCAGTGCAATCAGAGAGAACCTTTTAAAATTTCATTCCTACCCCCTTCCCCTGAGGCAAAGAAATCATTTAGGCCTGCAGCAATATTAAAGTTCATCTGTCACTCCCTTTCCACTCTTATCTATCAATGACTGTACTCCCTCTGGGCTCTGTTTGTTTGCCAAGAACATATTTAGGGAGTCTGTTATTTGTCTTTCCTTCTTTTGCAGGTTTAACTCCATTTTAGCATTTTATTTCCTTGTCATTCCTCTGCTGCCATTTAGCTGTTGGCTCTGTCTCCCTTCTCCTTCTCAGGAAAGACCGGAGGTTAGAGATGAGTGGCGAAGTGTGGGGTGAAAGCTCAGGCTGAGCCAGGCCACCTCTTTCCCTTGGCTTCTCTCAGCTTTTGCCACTGACGTGGTAGTTCCAGCTGTTTCTGTGTGGGCAATGGTCTTGACTGGGATGCCTGGAGATGTTCCCCTGCAGAGGAACCTCTTCACTGTCCTTCCCTGATATCGTTTGAGGCAGGAGGGGAAAGTGCTTCCCTCTGATTACCTAAATTTCCATATCCCATTCCATTAATTTGACAAATTTTTGCCACCTGTCAAAAACAGGAAATTGGATTTGACCTAGATTATGATCTCTAAAAATAATTATTGGTCGCAAGCACTCCCATCTCTTTGTAATCTGAGTATTCATTATCATCTTGATTAATTCTGATGACAGGATGGCATAGGATACCCAGGAGACATGAGACTTCCTCATTTATCTAATTCTTAGGTTAAGTGTGAATACCTTCAGATACGAAAAAAATGTATAGTACTTGCCCTGCTGCCATCAAACACTTTTGTTCTCAATACAATCTTTCACCAAAGTGTTGCTATTGAAAGAAACCCCGTGCCTTTGTGTAGACATGAAATGATCTATTTTCTTTTGTAAATTGAGAAATTATGCTCAGATGGGTAAACTACAATGTTAAAAAACCAAATAAATTAATCAACAAAATAAATTATAAAATCTACTGAAAAAGAGAGTGTTTCCAGACTCATCAGCTAAAACCTGATATTTTGCTGCAAACTGTGTGCATCTCAGTTTCATTAATAATATTTAAAGGTAGCTCCTTTCACACAAGTAAATTAACGTACCTTAATTCATGAAAAAGCAGCAGAAAATCCCAAACTTGATACTAGTTAGGTAAATAAAGACAAAAATGTATTTGAAAAATTAGTATTGACACGTAATTCTTGTTTATATATTATGATATTATACTATCCCTCAAGCATGGATTTGAAAGGGTTATCTTCACCTGCTAGGGTCTGGAAGAGTTCTAGCCATGCAGTCTTTCTCTTTAGAAAGGTCATTTATATATTTGTCTTTCAGAAATCACATTTATGCTATTGATTGCTAGATTGCAAAGGAGTGAATAGATTCCTTCTGTCATTTCAACCTTTTCTTCTCATTCCCCTTCCTTTTATTACAGATACTTCCCATACCTGTGAAGGCTCCCAGCTGCGCTTGGGGCTCTCTGCTCCCCTTTGCCCTTCCCTGGGCAGGTTGCAGACAGGAGTCAGTGGGCTGCAGTCTGCTCTTCCTGTTCCTGGTGTAAATCCCAGGCTAAGTCCTCTGGGCTTTCCTTACATTTATACAAATTTAAGGGAAAAAACGTGCTCCTTGGTAGTGGCATGTCTCCCCATACTATGTTATGGCAGTAGCAGAGAAACTTCTGCAGTCTTTTGGTCACAACCAAACATTTATCTCCTCCCTCTATTTTCTGACTAGTTTGCAAAAGCCTGGTCCTTTTCCCGACCTTTGGTTTGAGGTGGTGCGGTGCCCGATACCTCCACACATCAGCTCTCATCCAAACCATTGACAGCTCATGAAGGGGAGAAATACCCCTCTGTCTCCAAGACGAATCTCAGTTCTCCCACTTGTCCCTGACAGAGTTCCTCAATGTTACTGATGATCCAGGGGTTGGCCAAGATTACCCTGTTTGTTTTGCACTCTCTGTCTTCATTGTTTCATGCCAAAGGCTCCAGATGGTGTCTGTACCACTGTGTATTGCATTTATTCTGTGAGCAGAGCCCAGGGTCACCTGAGTCCATACAAACACCAGTCCTCGCTGTCTAATTAGAAGGACCTGCGGCTGTTCCTTGTCCTTTGTATCCAGAACAGTGACTTAGCAAATGAGAGTGCAATTATCATGATATTTACATCTCATCTCATTATGAAAGCCATCAACCAGATTTGCACATTCATAGCACTGCTGCTTTCTGGAGTTCATTCTGAGTAACTGCAAATACACCTCGTTACATTATACTGTAAGATGAGCATGGTGGCAAGGAAAAAAGGACAAATATGCACATAAACCCATTATTGGGTGCATATGGGCAGAGTCTCAGCTAATATAAATCACCAGAACTCTGTTGAAGTCAATGAAATGACAACCTACATAAGCCCCAAACCCACCCAGCACATTTACTCACATGCCTTAGGATCGTGTTTTGAGGCATGCATGGGGATTCTCACACATCTCATCTGTCTTTATAACCTCAGTATCTCTCTGGAGAGCTCATCCCTTCTCTCCTCAGCAATTCTGATTGCCTCTTGGCTACTTGGGGCATTTCCAGGCTCTAGTTTAGGTGTCTGTGATCTCTCTCTACATGTATTCTCCTGTTTGATTTCTGGTATTCTGTAGTGTATACTTGCTTTCCATTTGCACTTCTCTCATTAAAAACTGGACCTTGACAGAAAGAGATGAGCAGATGTGAGCAAGTAACATTAATGCATCTGTGTGCTGCAGCCTGCTAATGCAAAATTTGCTTGATGTGGATATGAACAAATGGAAACAGCTTTCCTGTAACCTAGCATAATATAGTTCTTGTCGTAAAGAAGCAGCATAAGTGGGGGTACGAATTATATTCAGGTGGAGATTGAGATTTATAATTCTGCAGAGACTAAGAATAAAAACATAAATGCACTTTCATTCCAATGTGCCTTTATTCACTTGATTTAAAGTGACAGCAAGCTGAAGTCACCTTAAATCATCGAGGAGTTATACCATTAAAAATCACATGTGCAATGTTCATCTTCACATGTTTTAGTAACTTTCCAAATTGGCATTCACTGGGGACCATCAGCTTTGTGAGAGACTAAGATTAGGAAGATACGGACTGAAAACCTTCTGCTAAGCTCTTAAACAAGTATGAATATCTGAATACAAATTAAAAAACCCTATTTGTTAAATCCTGATTTTATCCTCTAGCCTTCACATTCAATGGCAAACTCCTTTGTTTAGTGCTGAATAACTTTCTCTCCAGGTGTGAGGGTAGTGTCTTCTTGAGCCAAAATCCCTGCTGCTGCAGATCAGACATCAGGGGCAGCTTGGTTTAAGAGCCTGGCAGCTGGCACTTTTTTCCTTCCCCAGCAGGGACCTAAGGGTTTCATGTTTTTTAACACAATTCACCAGCTGGGATCACGTCTTCCAGTAAGCAGTCAGATTAAAAACTTCTGCAAGTCCCCTTTTTTCCCTATGCTGCCATCTCAGGCCAGTACTTGCATGCACAGATCCACTGTCCAGTGCTGCAGTGAGGCTGCCAAAGCCCTGCACACTCACAATCCCAAACCAAGGAAACCTCTGCATGCCATTGTAACGCACTGTTGTGGGCTTTTTTGTACCGATAGCTTCCAGCCCTTCACCTGAACGACAAGATGCAGCTCGGCCATCGAGCAAGAATCCTTTGACCTGGACGGTGGATGATGTGATTTGGTTTGTGAAGGATGCAGACCCTCAAGCTTTAGGCCCTCACGTAGAGCTCTTCAGAAAACACGTATGTAGAAGGCTGCCCTTACCACCTCTAGGTAATTTAAGTCACAAGAGACAGCCAGGACATGTCACACACAGCCCCTCAGCTGCCTTGGGCTTGCTCAGCCAGGTTGAATGCAGGGCCTGGCAAGGAGTTCAGCACCTCTAAAGGGTTTGGGCTAAAGAAATTTCACTTATCCCTTGAGATGGGGGTTAAACACCAGGACAGGCTTTGTGAAATGGTGGATGATGCTCCAAGCTTGTCAGTGTTAAAGAGGCTTTTGGAACGTGCCCCTAATTGTAATGTAATTTGATCATCCCTGAATTGCTCTGGCAGTTGGACTAGATCATTGTAGGTATCTTCCAATTGAAACAGTTCTGTTCTATTCTATTCTGTTCTATTCTGTTCTATTCTATTCTATTCTATTCTATTCTATTCTATTCTATTCTATTCTATTCCATTCCATTCCATTCCATTCCATTCCATTCCATTCCATTCCACTCCACTCCACTCCACTCCACTCCACTCCACTCTATTTTGTGCTATGTTATGCTACTCTATTCATTTATACCTCAATGGGGGAACTGTAACAGTGTCTTTAGAAGATGCTCCCTTCTAGTTGTTCTTTTAGTAGTTGTTCCCAGCTACTCCAGCATAAATTGTTTCTATGCCAAGCCTAAGAGAAAGCACAGAGGATCTGGTGCTCATTTTTCATTGTCAGATTGGCACAAAAAAGCCTTGTTTCAATGACAATTTTTTTCACAGGATATATATGATTTTTCTCTGAAGAACATTTTTTATGCGTCTCTAGATATTTAGCAGGAGAAACCCTAAACAGACAATATTTTAATCTTTTTTCCCTCAGTGTTATGTAACTACATAACAAAATTTACCAGACCTGCTGACTCTCTAGAGGATATGATAGCTGCTTTTGTGAGGATAACCTCCAGTGATTTATATTAACTTTATTATATTATCTTTAATTAGTAAAGGGCAAGACAGTAAACTTCTCTGATCTGGAGTTTCTTGTTCTGCTGCTGTATATGGAGCAATGTAACTATTAGCATTTTTTGCCGTCTCCATCTCTCCTTAATCAGTTCAGTCTGACTATGAAAAATGGATTTTACCCTACAAGTGACTTGTTTGTGTTCAGCTGGAGGTTGTAAGTTTTCATGTAAGTGCCTGGACCTAGGTCTAGATGAGAATTGCTCCCCAGCCCTGAGTCCTGAGCAGCACCCCCAGTGCTGCAGAGACAAGAGGGCTTGGTCACTCCTTGCCCCCATGCCATCAGAGACAAGCAGGGCTGTGGAGCTGCAGACGAGAGCTGAGGCAGGTAAATGGACTTCCAGCTACACTCTGCCTCCAGAATTTCCAAATACAGGAGAGAAGGTGGCTGAGGAGCAGCTGAAAATGAAGATGAACACAGGCCTTCTGGTGTCTGCTAACCCTAGGAAGGTACTGAGGCCATCTGCCATTCTGTAGACAGGTCTGTGGGATGAGAACAGCAGGCACAGCAGTGTAGGGCCAAATCTACAAGGACAGGTCAGATGCTGCTCTACTTTTCCTGCCTTCTGCCTTATAAGATGATAAGGAAGGCATGGCCTATATTGGTCATGTGGGCAACCAGGCAGCTAAACCAGCCACCTTCAGATTTGAAGGAACTTGCTATAGAATGAGTTTATGACAATATCAGAAGGGGCTGTGCATCAAGAGAAAATCTTCATGCAAGGGAGTGAGAATTGACATGGTCTGAGGCATCCATATATCCCAAAGGATAAAACCCCCAACTCTTAAAAGTTTGGCTTGTAAATATGGAGAGTGCAAAAGCACTAATTTTGTCTAGTTTTGATTTGTAGCAAAGTATGCTTTTATGTAGCAGCAGGGCCTGGGAACACTCCAGGCAGTCATGGGCCAGCTGCACTGGAGAATGCCATGATATTGCAGCTGCTCTACGACCAAAGAGATCAAGTTAATTGCCACTAAAGACTGTCCCTGTCATCCTTTGTTGCATACCCAGCACCCATGGGCTCTACTTATCATTGGTTTCCTTGTAAAATATGCCGTAGGTGTGAGAACCTGGGTATGATTGCCACACAACTCAATTCAATTACACCTTTGAGTTATATATATCCCTGCAATTTTTCAGCCTTCAAACCTCATCTGGATTAGCACAAAGACCCCAGGGGTGAGAGACAAGTGATTAGTCCATTAACCTCAGCCATATCTTCCTGTATGTTCAATCTTTCTGTGGAGCAGGTGCATAATTTACTTAGAAGCACTTACTGTCATTGACAAGGCCCAGCTATCGCCCAAAATAGTTGCTTTGGCAATCAGCTCATCTGAGCTGGGAGAGAGAGGCTGTTGGGACCAGCAGGAAAAAAACAGCTGGAGGATGTGTCCTAAACGTGGGCAGCGCACTTTCCTACTGCTCTACCAAGCCATGTGGGTGTTGATCTCGGTCCTCAGAGCCAGCTCTTCCAGCCTGCAGCTCACATCCTTCAATGCCCCAAAAGGCACTGCAGGATGTCCTGGCTCTGTCAGCTCTTCCCACTAGGAGCAGAAGCTCTGCTTCTTGCCAAGGTACTCAAGGACCCCTGTCACAGGGAGCTCCTGAGAGTGTCCACCAAAGACTGAGAAACTTCCTACCAGCTCCCCTCAGCTGTGCCCTGCTCCCTCAGCACATCCGTGAGCCAAGGACAGCTGAGCTCATTGCTGTTAGAGCTTTCAATCTTATGGAAAGAAGCCACCGCCCTGGCCAGGGACCTACACAGCAGAACTGTGTGAGATCCATGGAGACTCCGTCAGCAGGAAAGACTTGGTAGAAAGGTATGGGGTAGGGAAATGGAGGAGGGGAAAGATGGCCCTGATGGAACTGAATGTTACCGGTTCCAGACTTGGTTCAAGATCTTCTACTGGGGCTAATGTACGTGTGGGAACCACGCTATCGAAGTCTTTTTAAAAATTATTTTCAAAAGGGCTGACACAGTAATACTGTAAAGAAATCAAGCCAAGAATCTGCACAGGGAAATGGCTAATATGGGATATTTAATTGGATATGAATGCTCCCTCTGGCATACTATTGTCATGGAGTTTAATCTTGACCCCTACACAGCAGAAATAATGGAAATAATATAATGCTGAACTCAACATTTAGAAACAGCTGCCTCCACACCTGACCCTTGGCAATGTTTTTACCCTATGGCACCACAGTTAGGGGACTTCTTATTTTATTTCTTATGAAAATAGTAATTATATGTAACATTTATCCTTACTTTACATTAGCTTCCTTAAAATAACGGCAAGGAGAGCGGGGAGGTGGAGAGAGTTTCTATTATAGATAGAGTGGGGGTTGCAAAATGAGAAGCATTAATTGATTGAGTTAATCAGAGAGTGACCTTAACTGCTCATCAGATAAATCACCTAGTGAATGGAATAATAATGATCAGGGCAAATTAGGATCCATAGCATTGCTTAATAAGTAGGCAATGGATCACAGTGGGAAGATCTGACCATCAAAACCGCAGAACACAATGCAGACAGCGTTGGTGTGTGTGTATCTGTGTATGTGTACACACACACACACCTAGCACATGTGATGTTTTAGCTCTGACACTCCAAGGGTGTAAATGTACTGGAAGCTGTATTCCAGTACATTTATTGTACATGTACAAAAATATATGTAGTATTTTTTCGGCAGATCCACTAATACAGTCAGGAAAAACCAGACAAGCTTTGGGTCCAAGGAAGGACAGCACCAATGAAAGCTTCTGTCTTCTACAGCCCATAGTAAAGGAGAGTCTGTTTCTCTGTGGGCTCAGGCTACTTTTGCAGTAGTACTTCGTAATTTCAAAAGGTTTTTAAGCCAACGGTTCTGGGGTAAACAGCTGAGCTTGGCGGCAATTTCCTCCACTTACATGAGAGTTAAATTAAAATTTAGCAAATTTAATAACAAATGTAATTAAATGAGCAAATTATTACTGTTTTCCATTTGAGAAAATAACCCACATATATATGTGTACACACATACACACGTATACCATATACTTTTGCATCACTGGGTATTAGTGTACTGGAGATATGTGAAACACGCAGATATCTGGGGACAAAGCTGTAACTGAGATCCAGAGGTTTTCTATTAGCAGTTTAATGTCGCTACATCCTTTCCTGTCTCCATCACTCTTATCTTTCTCTCAAGGCTGACTGGCTTTTCTCAGAACTGCACTAAGAGCAACCCTGATTTTTAAAAAATTCTGCTTTTAATTGCAAAATAAATTGAAAACCTAAACTAATCTTATAGTTCCTTGAAGAATAAAAAATAGTATTTAATTAAACCTTCCTTTACAGCTTCCTTCTATCATACCTCAGATTTCAATTTTTTTTAATGTAATTTCAAAATGCATGACATTTCAGATAGCTCTACCCTAAATGACACACTTTTACTAATTCACCTTGTTTAATGTGTCAGGACACAGCACTTAAAGGGGGGTTAACACATTTTGATTCTCTTCCTCTCTTTTGAAACCAGGAAATTGATGGCAATGCTTTGTTACTGCTGAAAAGTGACATGATCATGAAATACCTGGGGCTGAAATTGGGACCGGCACTGAAACTGTGTTACCATATTGATAAGCTCAAGCAAGTCAAGTTCTAGTAATTTCTTGAACAGCAGAATCTGAGCTAAATCCAGATGGAAGACTAAAGGTAACATGTTGCCTTACAGAAATGCATTCATTTGCAGATTGCTTTTCCTTCTTTTTTATCAAGGACTTTGTCTTTTTTAACATTTGTGTGTTGTCACCTTTTTTTAATCCAATGGGATCTTTTGGGCTGTTTTGTGTTAATAATTTGCCAAAAAGTATATAATTACAATAATTATTTTGTACCATTAATATTATTATGATTATAGCAAGTCCTATTTTTGTAACCAGAAGTGGGAAATCAAAACCAAACACAGCCCCAGCACATGCATGGGACTGCTGGAAGACAAACCAAGAGTCTTTCACTTGCCACGGGTCCGCCTCTGAGGAGTAATCGCTGACCTGCGTTGCATGGGCACCAGCTCCACTCTAAGTGCTCAGGGGCTGCAAAAGTGCAGCGTTTGGTCACCTGCTGTCTGATGGAAACTGCCCCGTGTCTTGCACTGTCCGGAAAACTTGAATTATTCACTTAAACGAATAAACAAACAAAACCCAAACAAACAACAAAAAAATAGCAAAGAAAAGAAAAGTTTAAAAGAAAATAATAATAAGAAAAAATAATACAAAAAGAGAGGGAGGGAAAGGCTGTTTTCCCCAGCTAAAGTATATTTTCCCGCTAGAGGGAGCAGCCCCAGCAGACTTGTGGCTGGAGCTCTGATGCTGCGGTGCTTTCCTTCAGATGCGCTTTGACCGTCATGACTCTCCTATCGAGCTCGTCCACAAATACCGCCAAGGAAGCACAGGCTCCCAGCAGGATGCGCCCGTCACCGTTTACAGACAATTAATTCAAGAAAAGCCCAAACGCAGAGAGTGTTTCTGACAGGATGTTTCCCGTCACACCGAAGAGGGGGTGGATGGCTCCTACGGCGTCTGGCGCGCACAGCTGTCAGCCCCTTTCCCTGAACCGCCTCAGTCTGGCGTACACTTTGTGGCACTCCAAGAAAAATCTGAATTTCTGGGTTTGTTTTTGTTTGCATCTTTAAGAAACGAGGAAGCTGAGTGGGATCGTTCCCCGCAAGGACCTGGGCACATCTCTGCACTTTGCACAGGCCCAGGACAAATGCCGTAGGGTTGGTCCCTGATTGCGCTGTGGCTTTCAGTACATAGACGGATGTGTTGGACTTTCTGTCTCAAGTGAATTAAAAATTCACCTCTGCCTCTTACACAAATCTAAAAGGTGCTTATTGACACTCCATATAACTGAGGGGGACAAAACAGGTCTCAGGCTGAGGAAGTAATCTGTGGAATAAGCATGTCCTTGTTTTCATCCACAAAGGACGACTGTGAAGGGACACATCCGTAGTTCAAACCCCTAGTGCATGACAGGGAGAGGTAGCAAGGGTTTGTAAGTCATGCAGGTGATTTTAGAGCTAGTTAGCTCAACTGAATTGAGAAACAGGGTCCAGATAATATACAGGATTGTTTGACCCTGTTTATGTAGAAAAGAATGTTACCAAAAATACCTTATGAAATAAAATTCAACTTGATGCATGTTGTTAGACTAGAACTCCTACAGAAAGATACCCATTCAAGGGTCTACTCCTGGAAATCCTTAAAAGTAGGAGAAACCATATCCTACAAGGCTTTCACAAAACTCCTGAGGACTACTCTCCTAATTTAAAAAACTTGTCATAAATTTGCAGGATTGGATTTTTACAGGACTGACCAGCTTTCAGCAAACTCGATCCACATGCTGGAACACTCTAAATAGGAATGGCTGAACAACTGTATTAAATGAAAAGTCACATATGTCATTGAGTGACGTAATATAGGGAACCCTAAACTTGCCAATGCTTGTAACGCAACACCCATCCACATCACTTCGTGTCTGTATAAAGAATGGAAATCTCTTTGGTCAGATGTCTGGTTGAGGCAGAGGTGATTTTTCGTCAACAGCAAACCTGTACAGTTCATTTTTTCAGTCTTACGTTCCCAAAACACGTAAAAATCTTGCTGTGTTAGTAATATCTCCTTCAGAGAATCTTCAAACAATATCTTTTTTCCTCATAATTACAAACTTAGTTAACCTCTCTTCCTTTTTCAAAATGGGATTTTAATTCCTTCACTTGAAACCCCACCTTGCTGTAATATATCAGTAATCAAAGCTGGTTACACTTTATCAGATGGCTTCAATGCTGGAAAATCCCACTTTGTCAAAATCAAAACTCTTCATAAAAGCATGTCACTTTCTAACATTAAATTCTATTTAACTGAAACTACAGCTTTCACTAGTGTCAAAACATCATTTTGACATTTTGGAAGTGAAACATTTTTGTTCCAAGAATATTTTTGCATTTTATTGTATTTTCCTGGAGGATCTGTAGCTTCACATTTTGTTCTGAGAGTGGGGGGAAAATAACACAACCCAGAACTAGACTTTCCTAAGCAAGAAGCCTTCCGATTCTGTTCTGTGTCTCACCCCTGTTCTGTGTCTCATCCCTTCCTTCCACTCCCTCCCCTACTCTGGATGTTACAGCCAAGGGGGCTGATCATGCCAACACAGTGTGATGAGACTCCATGGTGGAAATTATGTTCATACACATGATTTAACATGTTGAAATAGTTTTCATGTATGCATCTGACGCACACAGTCAGTGGTGCCATTTCATTTGATACCACACTTGTAGGTACGTCAGGACTGTCCAGGCCATGATATTTAATGTTCTGTTTTTCATATGGGAGGCAGTTAGTGGAGTCCTTTTATGTGTAAGTAATGTTCATGACAAAAATTCCTCGTTGCATAATGTTGTTTTGTTTTATTCCACTTGAGAGGCAATTAGGAGACAAACATTATTGCGATTTCTGTAATATAGAAATTGTACCTAATTTTTATCTGTCAAGTCTTGTCAGTGAGGGTAGTTAAGCAACTCTGCTCTGCTGAGGGTGTCAGGCCATTTCCTCAGAACAGGCACTAAAGAACCAGAGTATGCATGTCAGCTGCTTCTCCATTGCCTGCTGCTTTAAGCGTCGCCTGTAAGAAATTACTTCGCTTGCTGTTCCTTTCACTGCTCTCCCTTCAGACTGTAGCCAACCCAGTTGTATTTTTTAACCATTCCCAACAGGTGGGTGGATGTGTGACACCGTTAAAAGCAATGCTGTGCCTCTTTTCTTCCTCTAAGCACTTGTACTTGGATCAAAAGGCATTTTGTTTGCTCTAGGCAGTTTCAATTCTTTGTGAGCTTTCACTTTCTTTTTTTGTTTTTCAAAAAGCAAGCAGTCGATGTCCAAGGACTTGGGGACCATTCCTCCCTTGCTTGAGTGGTGGTTGCAGGGTATTAGGAGCACAGAGCCCGTGCTCCCTGGCAGACCATCTTCTTGGATCTCTCGTAGCTGACCAGCTCAACCTCAGCTGCCGCGCATGCCAGCCTCGCTGCCTTCCCATCCGCCTGCCATCACAGCCTCGCCTCTCGCACCGGCAAATGCCTCCTTCCCCAGCCAGACCTAATTGCATTTCAAGAAATGCCTCTGGGAATGCCTCCACCTCTCTGAGCCCACTGTTGCTTGGCAGGCTGAGGAGTGCGGCGTCAGCAGCTTCGCTCAATGTGATTCATGCAGGCAGGCACCCTTGGGACTGGCATGTAAAGCATCACTCTGGGCTGTTATTGGCCTTAAACTGATGGCTGAAATTCTACAGGTTGTCAGCAGTCTTCATGAGTTACACTTCCTTCCTTTGTAAAGAACGGATGGCCGTGAGAGATTAAATGGAACACTGTTAGCAAAACCAGCAATAATTAGTAAAACAACAAGAAAATGCCAATAAAGTTTTTGTGTGGAAAGAACGTCACTGTTGGATCAGCAGCAGGAGCACACGCCATCCTCTGAAGCCTGGTCCTGAGTGCAGCAGCTCTGGGTGGCCATTCCTCTCACCCTGGCACAGCCACCCCATGGTTCATTCCTGCCAATGGGATGCAGCATGTCCCCATCACTGGCTGCACCGTTTGGGGGCTGCGCAATCTCAGGGAGGAATCTGTCAGCTTTTACTGCTGCAAAGCATACCCAAACCTCTCAGTTAATTAGTCAGTGCCTTCTTTATTTGCCTGCCTACTCTCTCTTTTCATTTGAATAGCTTCTGTTTGAAAGAAAGACATCATGAGGGACGTCCCTCAGGTCCTTCAAGCAGCCTCTGAATGACTCCTCAGCTCACCCCACAGAGGTCCATCTCCAGGGTCAGACATCTGCCTGGATACAACTGATCCTCCCTCAGCACCGGAAAGCCAGGCAAGAATTAAATGCCCACTTTTTATTAATTAAAATTAAATGCTTTTCACGCCCTTCCCCTCTCTGAACTACAGCCTCCTCCGCAGAACCAGTTGCTCACTTCTTCCCAAAGCAGCAAGGAGGGAGACAGAGGAGATTCCTGAAAGGACTGCCTGCTGCTGGCTGATCCAGCAAGACAGCAGGTATGGAAGGACCAAAACCAGCTGCTCCCCTCATTTGAAACTGTCTGGAGAGAGGAGTCCTGCCCAGGGATTTGGTCTGGGGGATTTTCCTCTCAGACACATGCAGGTCGCACCCTAACATTTCAGCCTGCACCTTCAGTCAGTTGCACATTCAGTCTGTTGCAGTGTGGACTTCGTCTCCAAATCCACCTTCTTGAGCTCGTGTTATGGAACTGCTCTGCTGGCACAGGCTGCTTTCACATTAACAGACTTGGGGTTGCTAGGGAAGTAAGTCATATAACAAGCACTTTGAGGGTAAAAAATTCAGGGAAACGGCAGGTCAGCAAGACCCTCCCTCCCTTTCCAGGCACTTCTGTGTGCAGAACTTTACTCAGCAGCTCCATAGTGGGGCAGAATGTGCTGATTTTTGGCTGAGGTAGAGTTTAAACACAACATCACCATTACACCTTGCTGCTGGCAACTGGGTCATATGGAACCATAGCAATTTTCCTTCTCTCACCAAGAAATATGGTCCTAAATTCACACACCTTTACCAGAGAAGGCAAGCATGTAGCTGCACACACTGCCTCTGATGCCTTGAAGTAGTTGCATGCTGTTGTCCAATCCATGCTCCATTCATGGACAATTGGAATTTGATTCCCTTGGAAATTTAAAATTTTGCTTGAAAAAGAATCACTTTTATTCAGTGCCATGAGTTAAATATCATGGAAACTTGACTGCTAACAATTTGCTTCACGTAATTTGTACTAATGTTAATAAGCAACAGCTGCAACACTTCCTGTTGTAAATTTTTTCGTGGTTGCAGCAGAATTATCACATCTGTACTTCACAAATCTGATAGATTCAAGCACAGCTTGCTCATTCTGGCCCCAGCTCCAGCAAATCCCTGTGCCTCAGAAGTACAGCTACAGAAAGATGTAATTACAGTCTCTGTCTCCCTTCCCAAAGCCTCTGCTCCCCACCAGGTACCTGGAGCAAGAGGGTCAGGGCTGGGGGGGATGTGGCAGCCTGGGGGTCAGCCAGAGCATGCATGGTGTGGTTGGAGCAGATTGCTTTCAGCAGAGATATCATTGACCAGCCAGGTTTATTGCAGTTCAAGCAGACAGGTTTTGGTCAGAGGCTAAGTACAGGAGAAAAGTGATTTATTAAAGAAAAAGAAAGAAATATGAGTGTGCAATACACTGCCACCATAAGACTTAAGCTGAAACCCAAGAATCCTTCAACTGTAATCTAAAGAAAAATGTTTCCTTCACTCAAGACTCTAAATAAAGCATGTTAGGCCAAACCCAGGTCCCACTGAGGTCTGCATAAGTTTTTCTATTGAATTCATAAGACTGGGGCTTGGCTCATAAATTAGGTCAAGCTTCAGCCATGTCCCATAGTAACCAGAGCCCAACAAGCTATTCCATCCTCTCTCACAAAGAGCAGAGACAGCTGCTGCTGGCCAGCTCCCTCTGCCCTGCTCCCAGGAGAGCTGCTAGCTTACTGGAAGAGAGTTCTCCCAGCTGCACCTCTACCTGACCCCAACACCTTCTCCTGTTAGCTTTGCATTTTAGCTATGAGTTTCGTGGAAGGTGGTTTGGGTTTTCCACTTTGGAGCAAACCACATGCTGAGGACCATGCCTTGAGGATTTCAGCCGTGCCACTAGGCAGAAACTTGCACTGCTTTGAACATGACTGTGCTGGGAGATTTCCACATACTCCTGAGGCGAAGGCTGAGGTGGAATTTAAAAAAAAACACTTTTCAAAATGAATCTCAGTAACCCACAACTTTTGGCTCCTTCAGCATCCACCACACTTCATCATACTTCAAATGGTCAAGTCTCTTCGTAGTGCCATAATCGGACAGGAATAGCTCACAGAACTTCAGAAGAGACTCCATCTCTGACTACAGAGTCTTGCTCCTCTTGGTCTATGGGCAGCTGCCAAAAAGCAGCATTTGGGGGAATGTGTGTGTGTCTGTATGTTGTTCAGAGAGGCTTGCCTGGCTGCACAGTCAGGCTGTGAAGTGAGTGAAATAAGAGAAGGACAGAGCAACTAAGAATAAGGGGCTTTAAAAATGGGAAAGCCCCTGGCTTCACTGGGGTTCCCATGAAGTTTGTGCCCTGTCTCCAGGTCTGTATTGAATTTGCCCTGCATAGCACAGTATGTCTTTATTACCCAGAGTCTTCCCAGTGTTGTATAAAACTGGGATCATGCTGCCCTCTGTGAACATGAAATACCAACCAACTGGTATTGGTGCAACCAACTCCATTTTGCCAGATATCTCTAAAAGAGTGGGGAATAGCCAAAACCTGAAGTCCAAGTGGTACAGGGATGAGGGCATTTCAAAGTGGAGCAGTTTCACAGGTTTCTATGTCTTCCAGCTGAAACATGGAAGGAGAGAAAAAGAACTTCTGAATTGAAGTGAATGCAAGCCAGTGAAAGACTAGTGATTAATATTGTCCCTCACTTTGATGGTTTCTAGATCTGTAATGTGTTTTATGGCCCTGAACATTTGCTGTAGTGGCAGTGCAGTGAATTGATCTGCATGTCCAGGTTCCATTCAAACCAAATGACTGTCTCTAAAAACTATCTGTCTTCTTCATGGCTTTTCTAATATGCTGTAGTATCCAGAAAGCTTCTGATCAGCTTGGTAAAGGTCAGTATTTAAAGACAAACTGCTCTTTTTACTTTCTTTTTTTTAATCTTGTGGCACAAAACTTCAGAAAGCAGCTATAGTCACAGCTATGTAGAAGGTCACCATACTCAGCTTTTCATTTTATGCCTTTCAGAGACCTAGTAGTAAAAAAATCTTTTGCTTACACAGTCTATGTACATACAAGAAGCCAACCTAGATTCCAGTCTTCCACTGACTCTGTAAATGGAAATGTTAAATATAGTAGAGTTACTGACACTGTAAATTTAGTAGAGTTGTTACAGTGTTGTTACAGTTGTTACATTTTTATCAGAGTAAACAAAATCCGTATCTCATTTGTTAGACCTGTCCTCTGACAATACTTAAATTTAAATGCAAGCTTGTTTGGCTGCTGCTATCAAAACTGTTATCAGTATCTGTGTCACAATGACATGTAAGGATTGTGTCCAGTGCTATGCAGGGATACTGTGAGATGCTCAGCCTGCCTTGGAGACTTGACAGCTTCATAAGGCAAAAGAGACAACCTAAGGAGAAGGGTTTCCTAGAGACAGTTTTCCTTTCCTATTGTAGATAAATGCTGAAAACAAATAGAAGTCAATGGCGTGAATTTCCTACAGTGATGTGAGTGGGAAATAGCAGAACACCGAGAAAAATGAAGCAAAACTTCCATGAAGGTGAGCAGCATTGCCTCCTTCCCAACACTCTTAAGACTGGCCTCTGGTGAAGCCAGGGATCTGGACCTAAACCTCGTGGTTGAATCTAGTGCCTTATGCACAAGACCCTCTACTCTTGCTGTATTTTGCCTTTTCTCCTAGTGCTGTCCACATCTGTGTCCTCACACAGCCCTTAACTACATCCCTACGAACCTGAAAAATAGCTCCCAAATGGGCCTTTAAAGGTCAGTCAGTCCTTCACCCTCCAGTCATTCTTCTCCACCTGAGTCTTCCTCTGTTATCTAGTCTTTTCCCCTGAAGCTTCCCATCCCTTTCTCTTCCTCTCCTCCCACTGCAGATAGTTTCATTTTTTTTTTCTCCCAAGTTCCATTCCTGCAGCATCACTTCTTTTCCTTTCTTTCCCTCTCTCACTAATCATGTACGTGTCTCCTTCCCCTCCTCTCACCTGTGTCTCCTCACCACAACTCCTCTACGTTTTGGCTCTTCCCTCTTCTTTCATTTCATCTCTCTCTTTGTCTAGTTTTCTGCAACCATTCCTTTCCTTTCCATCAAGTGCTCTTTACAGGCTAGTCTTGTACCAGTTCTGCTGTGACAGACACTACCATGCACTGACATCTTTGAATTAGGTTGTCTGTACATTTTTTGACACACCCTTTATCTCATACAAAAACTCTTCCACCGCTTTTATTCACCATTATGAGAGGCACTTCTTGAGAATGGTCTTTAACTAGTTGGCTGATGACTATTTGCAATAAGTATCTCATTAAAGGCTCAGCACTTTTATGAAGGATAAGTGCAGTTTCCCCCTCTAGCTTCCATCTTTTCCTGTGCTGCCTATTGATATTCAAGCTGCTAACATTCTCCTTGTTCTGAAGAGTCTCTTACATTGCTCTCTGGGATGAATCCTTGGCTGCCACCCTGTTGCTGATGGCCACACGGACCAGGCTTGGACCTGTGACTGGCACACCATTAGGCAGGTGTGAGCACTGATGTGTACAGAGCCGCCAGCATTGCTTCCCCAGGCTTGGAGAAGGTCCAGCTTGCTTTCAGCCAGCATTAGAAAGTTGGTTGGAAAGAAGAGGTGTCCATTGCCAATGATAATGGCAACAGAAGGTAGGAGAGAGCCATCCAGTTGGAGGAAGAAGTGACGTTGGCCAGCTGGAAGGTGGTGGTGGGATAGACAAAATCGTCAGTGAGGGGAGGCCATGCTTGTAAGCCTATATTATGAATAGGAAAAAAATCTGTGTGGCAACTGGCATTTCAATATTTACAGCATCATCCTTCATACTGAAATACATGCAGTAATGCAGAGCAGAGCACACATGGGTGCACACAAATGTGAGTTTAGAGTAATGACTGTAGCTTCTGTGGGGCTACTGCATACTTCTACCAGTAGGAATGAGATCAGGTCTTGGCTCTGGGTCTCTGTTTCCAAACAGTGGAAAGGATGAGAGCAGAACAGTTGCTATTCAGCTGGGAAGTGGCAGCCTTAAATCAGGCCACAAAATAGAGCAACTCCTGCTCATGCTTTTTAACTTTTTTCTTTAAATGCGGCTCTGAGCTCTCTTCCATCTCCTCAGCATTAGCTTCCAGGGCTGGTGAAGCGTGTACAGGGCTTTTTAGATGTATGTACAGCTATCAGTTTTTGTATTGCTAATTGGGCACAAAGTATGTTAGCTTTGATTTTTAATGTTCTTTAATTTGCTAGATAAGCCTCAGTTTCTGCAGCAGCTATATAGGTAGGGCATCTTTCATTGCATCTTGCAGATATTTTATAACGTTGGAATTTTTTATATATCTCCTAATCTTGGAAGGTGAATGACAGCTCTTTCCTGGTACTATACAAACTTAAGAGTAGATATTTTGTAACAGGCATCAGATATCAAGGGATGATATAGTTATTTTAATTTTTTCAAGCATATATAATATCTGCTAGAGCGATATAACCTGACTAGACAAGCAATTTGGTTTCAATCAAAAGTTCAAACTCACCGTCTTACATTCTAACACTCACAAATTTTTTACAGCCTATACCACTTACTGTTGATAGGCACAACATCTCCACATCTCACATCATTAGAAAAACGCATTTGTGACTGCTCTCATCCAAATCCCATAGGAGATAACAGGAGCTTGTCCAGCACATGGCAAAGGCTTCTCAGTGGCTGCTCTCAAAACAGAGAAATCAGGTCACATACAATAGCTCACCAGGAGTCCTTCCTGCCAGACTGTATATTAAAAATAGAATGTAAATAATTAGATTTCCTATTTATTAAAAATGTGCTGTCATGATAAGATTATGGGCTTGAATGATGCTGACAACTCAATCATACTATTCTATGATTCTGTTCTATGATTCTATGACTCAATGTGAGGTGTGTATAAGGCTGAGGACTTTTGANGGCAGTACAGCATTGCCAATGGCAACCCCATGGCTGTGACAGGAGCGATGCTGCCTGGGTTCCCCCTTGGACAGAAAAGACCATGTGGACTCCTGTCAGTGTTCTCCCACCCCTATCCCCATTCCGTAGCACCACACAGCTTTACAGGGTGTTTGAGCATGTCCTGCTGTGTAAATCTTCCTCACTGCTTCCTTTCTGATGCTGGTATAAATCCAGATCATCCCCACCAGCATCGGTGCGAGGCTACCATGGCACACTCACTGACGAGAGAACAGTCAGGGTTTCTGCATTCATCTATTACACATCTTTGCTTTAGAGCTGTTTTGTTTTGCTTTCTTTCAATGAGGAACAAGAAAGCATCTTAGCCTGTGAGCAGTTTCAAGGCCCCCACACAGCAATGCAGTTCTGTGCCAGTCAATGCCAAGCCTGAACGTTTGTATCATTGCCGTAAGTCATGAGCTTTGTCTCAAGATGAATGCTCAACAGGCTGAATATAGGTAATTTCTGAATCTGGAAAACCTAATGTTCACTCTGCTGTCCACTCATTTTACTTAGCACCATATTGGGATGTTATTTTTCTCTTATTGTCAGGAGATAATTTGGGTTGCTTAGATGCCTACCTAGATTTAGATGCCTACAACTCTTCTTAATACAAGCCTTCTCCATTTTTGACCAAAAAGTCTTACTAAAGGTGACAGGATATATTGTTAATTATGCCAGGATTACCGTTTGATGCTAACGATCGTCAGGGAAAAGACATCTGCCCCTTTGTTCCACTTACTGGTAAAACAATGCAAACCCTTTATACTTTGCTGTTTCTCAGCTATCAAATCCTCTCTCAGTGAATCATCTCTAACAGTGAACATTGCATTATATTAAATGGTTTTGTATTCACTTTGCCAATATGCAAACATGGGAGAGCTGAGATAAAATGAATGTGGAACTTACAAGTGGGGATAACATGCGAATAAAACGCCTGGAGTCCCAGGAGTGGCCTGATTATGACAAACAGTGTATTAATATTGCTCTCACCCTGCCTCAAAGGGTTTTATTGATGTGATCTGTCTTCAGCTGTGGAGGTGTGTGCCTTCCTACGTGTATGTACGCACTGGTCTGATGTATGTACACAGATATGCACCTGCCCACCATATGTACACCTCATACCTATTCATGCATCTGAGCCAAATATAACTCAATTTAGCATGTTCTGTATGGGTGGGTCCAATATATTCATTCTTCATATGCATATGTTTCAATACATGTGCAGCCATTTACCAAATACAGTGTCAAACTGTGCTTCTTTTTCTATTTCTTCTGACATTGTTCTTTATTAACTGCAACTTATTCCCCCCAGTGGATTCTCTATCACTATTTAGAGGCATGTTTTAATGTATAGCTGTATATTGCCTGTTCTGTGTGCTATATGATACTGTTTGCATCTTAAATAAGCTGAGTATTACTGGTTTAAATGTTTTTAGTTTTGTACAGCAGACTTTTGCTTGGGTTTCACAATTTGATGGAGTATGTTTAAGAATGTAGTATGGAAGGGGACCAGCTGTGATAAATTGAAAAGGTCCTAAATCTTCAGATTTATGTTTCATAGAAAACGCCAGTACTTTCCTTTACTATTGGCAAAATTATTTCTGTATTTTTTAATAAAGAATTGGATCTACTTGGTTCTATGTATGTTTTCTCTAATAAACCTTATTTTTTAAATAAGGATCTGGGCTCAGTGTTTATGCATCTGCAATGTTCATTGTGTTCAACACACAAAGCGCTTTTACCTACCACACTCCCTGAGGCTGAGCCTGCAGCTCTCCTAATGCCAGAATTACCTCCTATCCTGCTCAGTGCAGAACTAATCTCATGTATTTATTCACCTTTTTTCTTCTATGCAAAAAAGAGACGGATACCGAGGTGCCAGCCTCTTGATAAATCCCCACTGCGATACGTTAGCATCAGCGCTCATTTGCAGGGCAGGCAGTTCCTTTGGTTCTCCACTGAATTAAGGCTGGGGTGTCAATTTGAGGCAAGGGTACAACACACAGGCAGATGCCTAATCCCTCAGGCTGCCTCTGCATGGGCAGGCCCTGCTCTCATTTGTGTTGATGTAAATCTGAGGTGGCTCAGCTGAAGTCATTACTGTTATTCTGGATTTACACTGGGGAGAAAACAAGAGCAAGAGTTGTCCCAAGACCGTAATATTTCAAGGTTGATCTGCCCCCTTTATACACTGGCAGCTAGTGGAATACTCCAGCAATGTCTTAATAAAAAGCCTGAAAAACAGCCAAAAAAATCGCAGCTCAAATACCATTAAAAAACTTCCCCTAGAAAATAAGAAATGCTTTCCCTGTTGAGTCAGCTCTAGCTATCCAAGAAATACATTGCATTGGATAATTCCCCTCTTTTTTGCCCTTTTATTACACTTTCCTCCCTGATGCTATCAAATCTACAGCCTGATGAAGTTTCCCTTGAAGTCAATTTGCCATCCATGTCAGTGAAAGTGAGTACAGACCCTGGATAATAGTCTTTGGGTCCTATCTTCTTACTGCTCTCCCTAATCAGCTAGAAATCAGGTGCAAAAGCTAACGTTACAGAAAAAGTAGATGAATCAGGACACCCCTTGATTTCATTGATTCTGGACTGTCTTTATGAAACCTGAATTTAAGGCAGACTTAAAAAAAAACATTTTAAAGCTGTTTCTTCTTCTGCTATGTCTTTGCACGCTAAGACCAGAAATGAAGGTTTGTGAGACATACAGCAACCCAGCTGCTGCTCATGCCCAGCTGTGGTTTGTTGCTGTGCTTCTATTCCAGGGACAGGAGAAAGAGCAGGAAAGTACGTATCCCAGTTCTGAGAGGCCAAAGGCCTTGGCAGAGATGACAAGAGATGACAAATCCTGCTGGTGGCCAGAGGCTCTTCTGCCAGGTATGGATGCACATATTCCGAGGGAGTCACAGAATTAGGTCCCAGTTCATGCAACAATGACTTAAGCCATAGATTTCCCTTGTGTCCTTAAACAATCAAGTGCAGCATTTTGGCTCTTCTGACGAGGAGAAATTTGCCTTTTTTTCACCAGACAATTCTTTTATCTCCAGGCTTTAAAGCCAGAAGAAAGTTCTCCTTCAGACTGAATATATTTAGAAGCTGTCTGAAGTCATTTAGAGCCTGGTTTCTGAGGTGAAGCAATTCAACTTCATCACTGGCTTATGCGTCTGAAAAGAGGTCTGTGGCCTCAGTTTGAAGCTCAGACACTGTCTGTAATAAATAGTGGGGGGAGGGAGAAAGCTCCTTCCTTTGATTATAAGAAGTGTATAGAGTAGACTGGACTTCAGGAAGCCAGCATTGATCTTGAAGATCACTCAATAACATGGGCCATGAGGCACTTTCATTTACTATTCTGTCTAAAGATCCCAGCTGGGTCTCACATCCCAGCTCCACAAGGAATCACACAAGGATATAAGACATCAGCATTCCTGCCTTGCACAGCAAACAGACCATGATTTAGATTTTGGGCTATGGATGAATATATACATGTGTGTGTGTGTGTGTGCATGCATACATACAAATAGAGATGTGTTTATAAAAATATATACATGCACTATACGGACAGAGCAAAACACCATTTGACAAAACTGGTAGTGCAAAGCAAACAAAAGATCTGGATGCCTTCTATAACTATTATGTAAATTTTTATTTATTTTTCTTCCCCTGATTGCCTGGTGTGATGGCACTAGGGGCTTGTCTGTGCTCCATACAAGAACTCCTCCCATATAAGACCACATGAGTTGCTTGCTCATGCCGCTGTCTGCTTCTTGCACATCTGTCAGGAACCTGTGGTCGAAGAGCTGAGATATGTAAAGTGATGATGTTTTACACTGCCCTCTGTTTGCTGTTTATCTGGTATTACCAGGCAAAAGGGGAGTGTAATATGCCAGGATGGTTCCAGGTTTTTCAGATCTCTGGAAGGAAAGGCTGCCCACCTTTGCCATGGCAAACTACACTGAACACATCTGGGAAGGATTTTCATATGCTGCCACTTTGAGGAAAATCTCTGGTTAAAAATTATGTCCAGACAAGACGAGTTATTAAGCTGGAAAAAACTGTCAGGAGATGGGAGCTGCTTCCATGCCCTTGCCTCACTCTGCACATCCAGGAGAAGGATCAGAGAGCTTCAGTTCAGCAGAGGTTTACTCTGGAGGCAATGTTGTGCTCTTTTGCAACACTGTAAATAATTCCAAGGTCTGTCTGTAAGAGAGCTCTGGGAGGAAAAAACAATGCCTGTCCATGCCCCAGCAACGAGACTGGTTCTGATGAACACATCTATCTGCCAATGCCTTCCTGATCGCACCCGTGCCGCCGAGCAGGACTTCCCTTCCCAGCTGTGTGTAGGCCACTTTGACATCTGGCAACGAGGCAAAGAGGAGCAAGAGCATACATGTCCTCTGAAGACTTGCTCAGTGCCATGTTAGGGCCTAGAGAGTATGAAGGGGAAGGATGTATCCTGAGCACAGCTGCAGAGCTGAGTCTGAGGGATGGGCTAGTAGGAGAATGGACAAAAGCCTGTACATAAATGAGAGACTGGGAACCGGTGGTATTGCTTGAGACTGGGAGAAAATAGGAAAGACAGGAATTGTAAGCAAAATGGGAATATGCTGAAACAAACATGCAAAGAAAAAAAAACCAAGTGGGACAAGTTGGTGAAGGAGCTATGAGCAAAGAGAGGAGATTGTGATGGTTTGTAAGAAGACAAAGCTGGTTTCTAGGGTTCTCTGATCCTGGGAATCCCTGTAGGGACCTGGAGCACCCATGAAGAGCTGCAAGCAGCATTGTTTGAATCTACATAAGCTCCCCCCAGTAGCATTTCAGGAGTAGCTGGAGCAGGGATTGAAGCCTTGCCAGCCCACAAACACATGCTCCCTGCGACACCATGACAGCCACTGAGAAGCACAGGGCACTCTGGTGCACCTCCAGCCCCCACCCAGTAACCCTGGCAGCCCTCTCTAGGTCCCGCTCAGATCCCTGGCTTTTCCTCCCCAGTGCTGATTTTTCCATTTCTCTCTTGCATTCATTTTTGTCCCTCTGGCTTTTTAAACTGATGGGAGCTCTTTGTTCAAAAATAAGCCCTCTTTTGAAATAGTGTTACTTCTCTCCTTGAACTTTTCCCTGTGAATGACTTGACATTAAGCTGATAGTTGCTCTTAACCAATTGTTAACCTATTAGTGGAGACCATAAAAATTACTGAAAGGCCAAGGCTAAAGCTGTTTAAATGAGAAATATTTCTACAGAACTCCCCCGAGATGAAATAAAAAAGCTCCTGCCGACAGAGCGGCTGCCAGTTTGAGACTAACGGGTTTGAAGATGATGTTTTGCTAACAGCAGTTAATCAGTAAATTCCCATTACTAATAAGGCCATCACTCTTGGCTGAAGCTGCAAATTACACGTTATGTTTCCCAGTGCGGAAGATAAAGTGTTCTTTAAATTTTGCATCTGCAAATGTAATGTTTAGCACAAAACACCATCAGGAAAAACAAGAGGAAAATTGAAAAAATGTCACACACATTCTGCATCAATTTGCTTCACTGTCACTAAAATTACATATCTTTTTTGTTTTGGTATTTATTGTCACCTTGAAATTTATATTTAGGAGGGGAACAGAAACCATGGATGCTTAGTTTTGATCTCAGGCATGCTGATGCTGCATGAGAGGCATCCTAAAGTCAGACATAGCCTGATGTAGGTGAAATCAGAACTGGCTCCTGTCACAAGACAAAATCAAAAAGAAAACAACCTGAAAAGTTTCATTATAATTCTGCATCTTGATTGTCATCCAGATCTTTTGCTAGCTTACAGCATTGCAAGTCTGGCTTCCTTCCACTGATGCAATCATCATTCAGATTTCAACTCTCTTACTAAAGAGAGTAGGACTTTTGTCATCAGTGTCCAAAGAAGAGTACAAAAATGTGTTTTATTATGGTTAGAGAGCTGGAGGCGCTCCTTGATTACCAGTCTCTTTTGTACTGCTTTCCCTGCCCCGGACACAGCCAAATTCAGAATCCATCCAGTTGCTTGGAAATGGAAGATGAAGAGTGCCAACAGCTAACTTGACAGCAGGGCTTTTTTCCAGTATGAAATGTTCTTTATCTACATTTCCAGAGACAGTCATGCAAAAGTCAGTTGCTTTAGGCAAAACTCCTCCCTCCAGTGCCAAATGAGGTTTGCAGGGATACAGCAGCCTCATTTTTGCTGTCCACTTACTTCATAAGAAAGTGTCTACATGCCTGACACCCCTCCATGACTTTCAGCAGCAACTTCAGACTTAGTGGGCTGTTGTTAAGAGTGGGATTTTGCCCTGCACTCCTAGTTCTGCATAGGACCAGGTGCACACACACAGGCAGACACATGCCAACCCCGCAGCAGTGACCATGGTCCCGCCCAGGGTTGGTGGATGTTGGTTGGCCTGCAGAGCACATTGTTCAGCCTCTGTGCTTGGGTGGGTGCAGGCAGAAGGCCCTCACTACTGGTGCTGATGGGGCTGTTTCCCTATTCTCCTCTCTTTCCCCATTAGTGTTGTGCTTGGAACCAAATCCCCTTTTTTTCCAATGCTTCTGGGCAACCACTTTCTGGAGCATGCAAAAAAAGCCATGATCTTCTGGGGAAGGAGGGGTGGTTTAATGGCGTACAGGCAGCAGACAGGAAATATTGTGCTTTGATTCAAGGAAAGTCTTTCCCCCACAGGGATAAAAGCTGAAAGCCAACAGTTGTTTTGAAGGAGAAACATATGTGGCCCAGGAAAATACAAAAGATGTTGTGCACTCCATGATATCCTCACAGGAGCAAGCAGTGCCTGTCAGAAGTCAAGAAGGGCTCAAGACCAGAGGATCAGAGCCTGATACCAAAGTGCCTTTTGAATCCCTGGCGCTGTGTTTTCTTGGCACTGAAAAATTTGCCTGTGAATTCCTCAGTCAAGATGAAGCTGGCTGGTGATGTCTGGTGTTTTCTTCTTCACTTTCATTTCTGTTAACACATCTTCTGCTTTCTCTTAGAGCTATGTGCAGCTTCCTTTTAGGTGGAATTCTGTGTTTTTTGGCTGTGCTCTACTTTCTGCATTTTCTGCATGTATTTTCCCACTCTTGCTTGCATTTCTGTATCCTTCCTTCACCTAGCAGCTAACTTTGTATTAACCATTACTTCCCTGTCCCTTGCTCTCCTCACTTAGAACAGGCTGGTTCTTCTCTTACAACTTTGTATTTTCCACCAGAAAACCCACTTCCAGGTGGATCCCTCCTTCAAGATCACTGTCTAGAAAACAAAATGTCAGCTAGGAGTTTTCTGCCTTGAACTGGGAAATGCTGATGGCCATGAAATTCAAGTTCCAGGGAACAGGTCTAGAAAGCTGGGAACTCATTTTCTGTTGCAGCTGTACAATATGAAGGTTGTAAGTGGCCTCGGAGCAGGCCAGTGACCTCCACTGCAATTCTCAGTTTTTCTCTTCCTATTGCCAAGGATGGTCAAAGTTAAGTTAACTCTGTCGAGTTACCTCAGCTTTTCCTCAGTGCACCTACCTGCACACAGCACTTAATAACACTTCTTCTCTGAATGAATATTTTTAGACAGTATTTCTCAGATGCTGGCATCCACCAGAAGTTTTAGCTGCCACAAGTTTAAAATTAGGCACAGTGAAGTAAGATAAGTTGTCTTATATAGAGACACATATACGTGTATTTATACACACACACACAAATACACATGAAGGCAGTGATCACTGTGTACAGCAAACTGCACATCCCAGAGACAGGAGATGAACTTGATTTCTATTTGAAGTCTCTCCTAAGCGACCTGATTGACGAAGTGTTCAGCTTTCCCAAACTGCTGCCTCCATGTGTTGCACTGAAAGAGTTTCAGTTGGACCCATGCCAGTGAAATTCTTTCCAACTTATCTTCCTGAATATTTCCCTGTCTATCTCCTTCTACCTGCTAGCCCTTTGACCAGTTTGCACAGCTCAGCCAGAGGGTAGAGGCTCAGGAATGCTGAGACCCTTCAAGCTTTACCCATGAAGTCCCTATGCTGACACAAAACCCTTTCTCTGTGAAGCAGCCAGCTTCACTGCTACTGTGACTGATGTGTCCATTGCCACGAGCAGCTACTTCTACTTCAGGGACAAACGTCCCAAACTCGGATCCTCAGGGCTGTTTTTTAATGTCACTTCACCAAAAGGTTCCTAAGGACCACATCCTTCACCAGGGAAGTGTCCTGGAGATCCTAACAACTTGATTTTGAGCATGGGCAGTGATTTCTAAGCCTGTACTAAAATAAGAACCTCCACCTTACTCATACTTTCAAAGTACACAAAATAAACATCCTTCTGCCTTATGTCACCTGGCAGGGGTTTTTAAAGCTTTCTCCTAGGAAATGCAGATTCTAATCACCTCACTGGTTAACATGCAAAACAGATAAATCATAACAGCCCTCAGTGGGGTTGTAAATTTATGATGGCATATTCCACACCTCAATAAGCCATTTAGGCACCAAGCTGCCAAATAAAAGACCCGCCACCGTGTCACCAGGCTGTCTTTTGGAAGGACTGGGCTCTTCTGATTTTCTGAACAAAAATGCTTTGGCCTCTAGTTCCAGGAGGTTTAAGGCTATGATTCTTAATTGAAATAAAGTAATTCCTTCAGCAAATAGAGCCCATCCACTCTGGGGTGAGGGCAAAAAGTTGAAGATGAGCCCTGGCTTGTGATGCTTCTTCTCAGCAAGCTTCATGAAGATCTCAGCCTTCACACACTCACAAATGAAGGAGCATCTTGAGCAGGGACAGGAACATAAAAGTCAGATCATAGAGTTTTGAGTGCTGTTATGAAATAGATGGTTTACAAATCTCCTCTTGCGTATTTAACAGAGTCGGCTAGCCCAGCTGAGTTGCAAGAAAACCTTCACCTGAAAACAACAAACTCAGAGTTGACTGCAGGGATGGGGGAGGCAGGAAGGGGGTGTTTTTTCTCTAAATTTCCAGGTCTTAATTTTCCGTTTCCGCACATGAAGCTGTCTCCTGTGTTTTATTTATCCAGTTTGAAGTATTTTGACTTGGTCTTGATTTTATTGACTTGGTTATTTTTGTTGGCTCTACCATCCCTCATCAGCAGGGACTGAGAATGGGTCCTTCACAGCCAAACCTATGTCCTATTACTGCCTGTGAACAAGAAGCATCAACAGTAGCCATGGGCAGCAGTGGTCCTCTGCCTTCTCCAGAGAAAAGCTACCCGAAAGAGTGTGCAAACCCCCAAGGCAATATGTTATATTAGAAGAAAAAAACCCTCCATTAGAACAAATGGAGCACTCTGGGTTTCTTTCGGTGGTTAATGAGATGACTGGTTGCTTCTTTTGCAGAGAACTGTGAAGTAGGGTGTTTCAAATGTGAACTGGTTCATTTTAAGCCAACTGTATAGTTCCACACATCAGCTGCAAGAACCTAGAACTGCAACCCTTGTTTAGCTCAGAACCAATTTCAAATGAGCAATCTGAGTAAGAGACTGTCCAGTTAAAAAAGTAAACTGAATTAGATTATATTGTATGATTAATTGCTACAGTTTACTTAGCTTCAAATTTCTCTGCTTTATATGCTTACCAGAGAAATCCCAGCACCCACATTTTCTGCAAATAAAAACACTGTTCATGTTAATTGATTTTTGTCTTGTAAATTTATTACCTGGAGTTTCATGCTATGCGGCCGTGCGGTTTAACAGTCTGCATCCCACCTCTGGCTCAGAACGGGTGCTTGCATTAAAGCTCCACGTGGAGAATTCTGCACGTTCAATACCCACCACAGCATGGAGTCCAGCACAACAAAGGTTTCCCAAATTCACTAGACCTATCCTCAGGCAGTAAGCAGGTGTGCAGGGAGGGAAGAGCCCTGCTGGTCACAGGAACCATCCAGGATCCGGCTCAGGGTTTGAGAGGAGCTTCAAGCTCCTCTTGAACAGAGGACACAGAGCCTGTGTCAATCCTGGAACTGTGTACAGAGAGAAGAAAGAGCTGCAGGCTGACCAGTACAAGGCAGGCAGCACTGCTTAAAGATGCCTTGAGCTAAAAGGAAAGGATGCAGAAAAAAAGGAAAGTAAAAATTAGTTATATCTTCTAATATAAAAAAAAATTATTTGTAGATTCATCCAAAATTCAAAGTGCCAGTAATTTCTGAGTGCACAACTCTTTGCTTTTATTAAATTTTCTTCTCTTAAATTATGACCTCTGCCTGGATGATGCCATTTCAAAAAGAGCAGAACCATTTTTCCCTCTCTTTTCATTTTTTTCTTTCCAACTTTCCACAAAACCTTTCACCTCCAGCTAGAGAGGAGGCCTGGAAAATTTCAGCCTTCTAGGTGAAACTTTTGGATAGTTGCAAGAAAGTGAAAACAGGGAGATATAATGGAAACACTTTGGCAGCCTTAGTTATAGCTGTCACCAACGTTCCAGCCTTAATGAAAACTTTCCTGAAGTGAGGCTGGGGTAGACGAATTAACCCAAAGAGGGCCTTTCCTGACCTTGCTGTGGTTTGCAGGCAGGCTGAGCCCCCCGAGACAGAGAGAGCTCCTCAAGCTGCCATGTTCCACATTGGAAGGGGCTTGCATCTGTAAATCAGAATGTTATTTCTGCCCAGGATTTATTTCCCTTCACCTTGGGGTGAGAGGCCGCAATGACTTGCCCAGGACAAGAGCTTTCTGCATTCCTGGTTTGCAAAAAAATCCTGTCTGGTAATCCCTGAGCACCAGCAGTGCAGTTCTGGCCAGCTTCCCTGGACCTGCCATCCCACCACCTGCCAAGTTTCCATGGAAAGGACACTCAGCCTCGCCTGACAGGAGACAGAGATGTTGTGTGCTAAACTGCTGGACTCCCAGTGGACTCAGACAAAGATACCTTGGCTCCTGACTCACCTTGTCTCACAGGGCACCTCTGACCCTGCGAGGTCAAGAGCGTGAGCCTCAGTGCAGCAGCCAGCCAAGCGGGGAAAGGGTGCACCAAGACTTCTCTCACCACAGCTCTGTCCACAGCAGTCCCAGACAAGGAAAGAGAGCTCCACTATGTCCAACCAGTCCAGTTCTGAGTTTTCTGAACTGCCAACCCTTGGCCCCTAAAAGATCTGCATTTGCTCTAGAAGACCAGCTGGTGTTCCTGAGAAAGGTTCATGGTGTGTTCTGTGCTGTTGGCTGGTTTGCAACATGTAGAAGTAAAACATGCTCTAGGTTACAGAGTCATAGAATATCCTGGTTCTTTGAAGGTTTGATGACCCACAAGGATCATCAAAGTCAAACTCTTACTATACCCCACTGGCAATCCACATGAACTGTATGGTCTTGAAACTCCTTAGCACTATCCCAGTGACTTCCAGGGAGAGCAAAACCCAACCAGTGCTTTACTCATCATCACTTGTAACCCTGTTACCTGAGAATCTCATTCAGATAAAACCAAGATATTGATTTAGTATTTGTCACTTAAAATAATTAATTTTTGGCCCAGGCTTTTACAGTGCTGCTTAACTTCAAGAATTCAAATAAAAGAGCTGTTCTCATTACTTTGCAAGGGCAAAGTAATGCACCTGGGCTGGGAAAACTCCCAGTGTCAATACAGGCTGGGGAAGGAAAAGACAGAGAGCAGCCCTGTGGTGAAAGGCTTGGGAGTTCTGGTGGCTGAGAAGCTGTACATGAGCCAACAGTGTGCCCTCACAGCCCAGAAACCCATCTGTGTTCTGAGCTGCATCAAAAGAGTTGTGACCAGGAAGTTGGGGAAGGGGATTCTGCCCCTTAACTCTGTTCTTGTGAGACCCCACCTGGAATGCTGCATCCAGGTCTCCAAAGGAAGGACATAGAATTGTTGGAGCAAGTCCAGAGGAGGACCACAAAAATTGTCAGTGCTGGATCACCTTCCCTATTGAAGACTGAGAGGGCGGAGATAGTTGTGGCTGCTCAGCCAGAGAAGAAAAGGCTCCAGGGGGACCTTAGAGCACATTCCAGTACCTAAAGGGCTTATAAGAAAGATATAGGGACAAACTTTGTTACCAGGTTTAGCAGGGCCTGTAGCAATAAGATAAGGAGTAATGGTTTTTAACTAAAAGGGGATAGATTTGGACGAGATATAAGGAAAGAATGTTTCACAATGAGACTGGTGAAATATTGGAACAGGTTGCCCAGAGGGGCAGTGAATGTCCCATCCCTGCAAATGTACACCCAGGTTGGGTGGTGATGGATGAGTATTGGTTTATACTGATATACACAGATTTTTTGGTGTCTATCAAACAGAAGTAAGTCAGGCTTGTGGTGACAGCTGCCAGTTTTGCTCTGCAAATGCAATTGATCATTGATTTGGAAGAATATAGTAAAAAGCCAATGATCGTTTGTGTGCAGTTCCTCTTGTCCCCTTAAAAGAGGGAAGTTTATGGCCCCACAGCTTTGACGATTGCCAGGAAAACAGTTGATTTTTGCATCCAACATAACTGAGGTATGGAAAAGAAAGGGTAAAGGATCCTCTAACAGCAAATCTACTATGGGTGGAGAAAGTTTCTATTGTGTCAGAATCTGCTTGACACAAGGCTGCTCTCCCCTGCTTCACTGCTCATTTCTGCCTCCCCTCCTCCTCCTCCAAATCCCTTCCTCCCCCAGGATGAACCAAACAGCAACAGTGATTTTTGCAGAGCTAATCCAAGTCAGGGCTAAAAGCTTCCAGGGGAGGTTTGGAACAAACAGCTGGGGTTGCTGGCAGAGGTTAGAGGAAAAAGTAAAATAATAATAAAAGGCTGTTATCATTTGTAAAATGCAGACTGGCTACTGTTTAACAACCCTACCTGTGACCAGGATGATACTAATATTAAAACCAGGGATATCAGTGATGCCAAGTGCTTGGAAAACGTTACATTTAAGCACAAATGCTCTTAGAGGACCACTTCACATCTCACTGACATACAGCTATCAGGCCACTCAGAGTCTCTAAGATATATGAAGCAATTGAAAGGACACATACTGTAATTACAGGGATATACAGATATGCATGTTTCAACCTTAGCTTCAGAGCAATAAATCCTTGTGAGGTAGATAAATCTTTGGCTGGTAAGAGATGACTATTGCCGCTGGTTCCTTTAAAGTAAACGTGCTCTCACATTAATAAGCTTTTAAAGTGAAAAGTTTCATTGATTTTGTGGGGTTCCTTGCAGAAGTGAGGATTGTAATGTTTCTTCCAAAGAAATCTGACCAGGACATATTTTTTGCAAAGTATTTCAGGCACATTTGCAATAAAATGTAGTAACTTTTCCAAACTGAGGGGTCAGTGTTTTTCTTTTCCTTTATTAAGTCAGTGATCTACAACAGGCAGCATTTTTCTACAGAGTAGTTTTTGATACATTTCCTTACCTGCCAGCAAGTAAGACATGATGGTTTCCCTAGCACACAAAGGAATAACCATGCCAATATTATTCTATCTTGCACTCTGCCTTTACTGCATCAATGTGTGAAAAATAAGGGCACAAGGCTCACAAAATGCCAACATCTGAGCGCGTGTATCTTCAGGGTTTACCATGTATCATGGATTGCTCTGGTTTTCATGTGTGCAAGTGGTTGCCTCAGCCATGGCAGAATTGCCTAGAAGCTCCAAGTCCATTCCAGAGTGTAGCATCTCTCTGACTGGCACTCAATGGAAGCATCAGAAGAAGATGCAAAGACCATAGATATACCCAGGTGTTTTGCCAGTCCCTGCCAGCTAACACCTGGCTTGTGCTCCGGAAAATCTAACTCCGTTTGTCTTTCTGCAAGCGCTTTATGCTTTTAAAAGTTCCTCTGCCTCCAAAGTACTGTGGCAATGATATCCTCAGATTAATACGCAATGCTAAGTAATCCTCATACCGACTTTTTTATTTCTTTCCACTCTGTGAAAGGTAAGTAGCACTGTTTAACCTACCCCTCCTTTGCCATTATTCTGTGAGTCTCTTTTTGCAAGGACAGATGTATCCATCCATCTGCCCCTTGCATGTGAACCTTTTCACATTTCCAACAGTTTTTGTTACCCATCCCCAGTACCCGTTTATTTCCCCCAAGTTGTGTCCAGATAAGCAGGTCCAGCATGGACTATTTCATAGTATTCCTGTGCCAGTCTACATGTAGGGGCTGGCATTCATCTTATTCTGTGCCAAGAAAGTCTTTGGATTGTTTTTTCCTATCTTCTAGACAGTCTGTGACCCTGAGGGGCTCAGTCACTGGTAGAGGCTATTTAGACAACACAGATAATTAACCCTTAACTAGCTGAAACTCCAAGTCTAGTCAAACCCTTAAGCAAGGCTTAAACTCAGTGAGGTTTGGGAAACTCGGTGGCTTGCAGGATTGTCTCTTTTTTTTCCTCTGAAGTACTTTCCCAATTAAGCAGTAGTTCAGAGGAGGCTGTGGAATTCGGATCGTTATAGGTGACAGTCCTTGGGAGCTCTGAGGAAAGGGCCAGAGGGAATAGTCCCCTCTTTCACTTGAGCAATGAGGTGACTGCCCTGGAAATCACTTCTTTTAGTGCCTTATTAGTATTCTGACACATTGCTCATCCTATTAAAAATTACCTTGTCACTAGTGCCTTTACTAACTGTCATAAGCATGGATGAGGCATTAACAGGCAATTCATTAGCTGTGCTCTGTTCCAACACTCTGAAGCTATCCACAGCTGCTGAGGAAGGGTTTCTTCTATAGGGGATGGAGCCTGCCCTAGAAACAGCCATGAAGGTGCACACACCTGTAAGTAGGTGGCCTAGGGGTCACAACATTATTTTTCCCAGTGTTGCCTGCTGAACAAGATCAGGTCATTTTCCCCTCTGAGTCAGAAAAAGTGGGGAAATCCATAAAAATAAAGGGACTGTCAAAGGACTTTAAGGACTGTCAAGGGACTGTGCAGGACAGGGGCAGCAAAGTACTTCAAAGAAACAGAATCACTGCTCTTCACCCCAAATGTTTCTTGTACTTTTTCAAAAAGGATTCCTGGACCAAAAAAAAACCCAGAAAAAACCCCAAAAAACCAAAAAGTGTAGAAAAGTATTCCATTTGGCCTGAGGACCCCAATTCACAAATTATTTTTTTCTTTTCTTTTAAAGATAGTGGTTATTGGTACTCTGTTAATTAATTTTAATGATGGGGATTAACAGTATAGCTAAAGATACAGAAAGTTTACAGAACTTTTTACAGATAAAATCCCAAAGGAGTATGTGGGAACTACTGTTTAAAGATCTACACCCTCTTTGTAATTTTATTAAAACTGTGGAAATAACTGTTTTTTTCTGTTCACATTTACAATAATAACTCTTTGGACATGAGGAAATATTAATTTTTAGTTTCTTTTTGTCTTTCCAGTTGCTTTCTACATCCAATTTAGGTTAATTCTGATCCTGAAGTGAAATTTCTTCTATTAGTTTCTCTCTTTAAGGTTGCGGTGTCTTGCACACCCCACCTGACTCAGGGCATCCTACAAGAAGGCTTATTTATATATATATCTTTAGTTTTGTTTCTGTTCCTATGGAATATAATCTGCAGGAAATCTGCATTTGCCTTTTTATTTGGGAAGAAGAAACTTCTTCAGTGAGGCATTCTCTGTGCTTAAATACTTTAGAGAACTGAGTATAAAAGCAGTTATATGGAAGCACAATCCAGAGTTATCCTCTGCCAAAAACACCATCTCAGCTCTCTAGCTGTAACAGACCATACATGGGGGAAGCAGCCTTCACCCTCTGCTCTACAAGCACAACTAAAAGGGGAGCCACGGAGAGATGATCCTGACATCATGCGGGATTAACAGCGCTAATCCAAGAAATCGTCGCGTGTAAAGGATTCTTTGGATCAGATACATTCACAGAATGGGATCATTTCCTTTTAAATGTGCTCTGCTTTCCCTTCCAGGGTTTGCATTTCCAGGTGCAGACCAAGCATTTTCTGAGACATCATTTAACCGCTCACAGTCCTGCAAAGGGGTAGCTGTAAGTTTATGCACAGTAGAGGCCAATGTCAGTCTGCAATGAACTCTAGAGTTCATAATGAAGAACAGGTGAGAAATCAGTTTCCTGCTCTTTACCTGGGGGACAAGGAACACTGTTTTGGGACCTGGCTCCGCAGTAGACATCATAAATAACTACACACAAAGCAGAAAGGAAAAGCTTCTCTGTTTCCATGAGTTAAGCACATACTTTAAGAACAAGTTAATCACTCTGTTGTTTCCTGTCTCCTACCAATAAAAGGAGACTTATTTTAAGTATGATGCATACTGGTCTCCAACAGAGCCACTCAATTTTTACAAAGAACTGTTGGATCATGCTTGCAAAGTCCACCAGCTCACTGACTACAGGTTTATTGGAGCTGCCAGATCCTGTGTGATGGCTTCCCAGCAGGGAATCAAGGCCTGGAGAAGGAAAGCCTGCAGGACTGCCTACAGGAATGAGAGGCATCCCATGGCAGGGGCCTTGGCAATGTCATTCGTTTGGAGACCAAGCGTGCCATTAGAGCAGCCCTGCGAGAGACGCCCTTGCCCAGAGCGGGTGTAAAACCCTGCAGGCCCATAAACCTTGGTGGGATGACCTTCCAGGGCCAGTGGGCTTGCACTGCCAGCTCAAAACACGGCGGTGCTGACCCCAGAGGTCTGTGGCGGCACTTCTGCCGCTGAACCGCGCACACTCTGACAACGTTTGGGTCTCCAATTCCTACCGAAGTGCTTAGCTTCCTTGAAACCTCTCAGAGATTTCAATGCCTTTGACGCAAGTAGGTTCTTCCGCAGCATCTATGGATCTACCTTAAACACCGAGACTTTCATACCCGCAGGACCCCGCAGAGCCCCGGGCGTCACCCACGCCCGACATCCGACGGCTTACAAGCCACCCAGAGAGCAGGGGCCGCAAGAGGCGTCGCTCGCCATCCATAACCCCACGGCGAGGAGCGGCGGCGGGGCGGCGGGCTCCGACCCCTCCCCGGGTGCCGGCCGCGCACCCCGCGGAGCCGCCGTNTTCATTCATTCCTCGAGGAGCATCCCTGCCGCCGCCCGCCCCCTCAGCCCCGCCACCCGGCTCCGCGTTGGCTCAAATCGTCCGGCGTCTCAACTGGGACGCGGGAAAAGGCCCGTGGCGGCAGCGGGACGCGGGCTCGGGGTCTCTCTCTGCCCGGCAGTGCGTTCTCAACGTTGCTGCTGTTCCCCTACCTTCTCTTTGAATCACACCTGCACCGCAAGGCGCCTCGGAGATTTCGGGAGCTAATATTAACCGCAAAGATCATTTGTGTCTGTCTTGTCAGAAAGCACAAGAATGTGGCTTGGCTTTTTCATCAGAGAAATAACACATGCTTTGCACAAAATAACACATGCTTTGCACAAAAGAGGCTGGTTGAACATGGGCTGTGCCATCCTCCATCTCTTTGGGGTCCTGCTGAGAGCTGCTGGTCTTTCTTTTCCTCAGTGATTACCAGCAGCGTCTGTAACTAAAAAAGAAAAAAACCCGACATACATTTTTTCTCAGAGGAGTCATGGTTCTATGTCCCCACTTTGCATTTGAAAATGCAAGTAGTACAGGAAGCAGTGTAAGTACAGGAGCAGTGCAGACTGCGGTAATGAGGCTGGCTGGCCATCCCCAGCCCAGCTGGGGTGAGTGGCAGAGCCTGGCAGAGCTGGCTGGCACATTCTGGGGACATCATGAACTCAGGTGATTGCCAGACTCCGAGGTGAAGTTACAGAGGGGCCTCATCTGACTTCACTCATGTGGCATTTCATTAAAGGACTTTGTGCCGATCAGAATGATGGAGCATAGGCCAGCATGTTGGCTCTGCAGGCTAATTAGTCTCTCAGACCTTCTGCTCCTCTGGAAGTCCCAGCCCGGCTGGGCAGGACAGGGCTTTGTGTTGCTGGTGTCGAGCGGCCAGGTTCCACATCTGTGGTGCTGGTATTTCACTGGTCTGCGGGGCTCTCATTTGGCCTATAAACCACAAACATCTGCTGGGGTTATGGTCGGCTTGTTGGCTGATTTCAGCAGGGGTGGTGACCTGCTGTACTAGTCAATCAGTTCTGGAAGAGAAAACTGGATGCAATGCAGAGGAGTTTGAGAGAACAGGAAAAGCACTCAGCCATTCAAAAACAAAAGCTAGGTTTAGAACAGAACTGTGAAAATGGTAAAATGCTGCAGCTTAATAGCCTGGGCAAAGCACATACTTGTGCCCAGGTGTCCTTGGTCTTCTCCACACATTCTCTCCCTCAACAGCTAGTTAGTATTTTTTAATGCATGTTGACAATAGAGCATGCTAGTTTATCAACCCAATAAGATAAGCAAAAGTCTAGAGACACTTAAGAGGAAGGAAATAACAAGGAGAAAATGTGCCTCACACCCACACTGATAAAGTACTCTTAATTTGATTTAGTAAGGGAATAGTTTATTTTAAAGTGATACAACAGCGATAAATTCACCGTACTAGCTCAGATTGCAATGATATCTTCAGCTGTTAATGCGGATGTCATGTGTGTCTCAGAGAAATGTCATCATAGTTTGGCAGTCTGAGGTATGACATATAAGAGACTAACTCTGCTCTCCATCACAGCAGTGCTGCCTGGAAGAATTTCACTGACCCTTCCTTCTGCTTTCTTTGAATTGATGTCCATCACAGATGGACACTAAGACAGGAATGGACTGTCAAAGCTCTCAGTGTTCAGCCTCATTTCTTTAAAAAAGAAGTCCCTGCCGCTGGTCTGATTCGCCTCTCTCCTGTGCCGAGGTAGATCCAGACTGATTCTGGAGGATTTGCACTGGCAGACAACAGAGGTGTCCTTTCTTAAGTGAAACATGTAAAGTTCTTCCTATGCAAATTCAGTTTAGATGCAGGAGTTTGGGTGAAGGGCTATTGAAGCTACTTATCCCACCAGTTACTCTATAGTCTCACTGAGAATTTATTTCCAGGTCAAGCAGGGCAGTACATGCCGAGAAGGCAAGGATGGAGCACAGCTCTGTGTAAATAATACATTAGGCCTGCACTGGACCAATTCCTACTGGCAAAACAGACTCTTTTTTCAGGAACTTGGTCCAATTGGGATTTCCAGCAGAAGAAAGTATTTTATAGTGCAACCTTGTAAACTACTTAGGGATTTTGAAAATAAACAAATAAAAGCAAAGATACTGTTCCTGTTCCTCAATGTCTGATAATTTCCCAGGAGCATGGATGGCTGAAAAAGGATCTCTTTTCTTGTGGTTACATACCCTGCTGTTTCAGGGATGTCACTCACTGGCTATCAAAAACATTTAATGAATCTCCCCTTGGGTTTGCATTCCCAAAGAAAGCCGCAGCAGCCCAGATTGCAACTCATGGCAGCTTAACTGCTTCTTGAGGCCATGCTTACCCTGCTGGGTGACCTCCTTAAGTCTCCCCAGAATGCACAGGAGTTCTTAGTCCCCTCAGGAGCCCTAAGAAACCCCGTCCAGAGTATCCGCCAGCATGTATCCGTGTCAAAAGACAGGGGTTGGACAGGAGCAATGTGAGGAGACTTCTGTAAAAAGCAGTCTACAAACCTGTGAGCTTAATGGACAGTGAAATACATGATACTTTTTTTTAATCAACTGTTGTAAGTATTAGAGTAGGGAATAAAAATTTCCATTAGATTCTATATGGTGGGAAGATTATCTCTTTCTTTTAAATTCTCCTGGATTTTCCTGTGAGACCAAATGTGTCTGACTGATAGTGTGTGGCTATCAGACACAGGGAAAATTATCTAATTTATAGCCTGTACTGAAAAAACTACCAGCAGCAGAATAAAATAGTTCTCCATATGGCACCATAAAGGTTCCAAAAACTATAGTTAAAGAAAACAACAATGCTCCTAGAGAAATTCTCCTTCCATGTATCAAGGAAGGGGTTACAGCAACAAGGCTGGTAAAGACTCACAAGAAGGAATGTCTTTGATTGTCTTAGATGAATTTATAGCTTTTATGTACAGGATTACAAGTATTAGATGCATCTTTGTGCTAACAGGGCTCATGTTTTGAAGTACAAGAAAACTCTACAGTTACATTCTGTGGAGGCTTCCACAGTTTGCCAAATGGAAAAACATTTGGAGGTTTGGAAAAATCTTGCACATAAATTACTAAAGGCACGAAGCGCCTGAAAGATGGATGAAATCAGAAGCCAAGGAAAAGCAGTGTGTGTGCCAAGGAACAAAAAAAAACATGTAATGATTTCTTTTAATGACTCTCCTGCAAAATGGAGAGCAAGCTTCCAGGGCATGTCATATTCTCATAAAAGCAGCTTGCCTGGGTGATGAGAAATACCCTGTAAGTGGTCAGACTGAGACCAAATTTTTCATCCTTTCTGCACGTAGCTCTCCATTGATTATGTTAAGTGCTACCCACTGGTTAAAAACACAGCAAGCTCATTGTCTCTGCCTGTGGCAAAGGGCAGCTACACACTTGCTAATTTCCTGATTTATGACACCCTATAGAAGGAATTGAAAATGGGCTCAAGGCAGGGGGACACACACACAGTATTAGAACAGAGGGAGATCAGGAAGTTTATGATAAAGAAAAGGCAGGCTCTCGTCTGACATGTAATCTCTCTTTTGGCTTGAAGTAAACCTGCTCCTTCAAGGCTATGCCATCAACAGGGCCTGGCTCAAGTTTCACCACTAAATCTGAGTCAACAATCTCTAATCTGGACACTGGGCTCAGGATTCAGGCTCAGGTTGCAGTTGGAAGCAGACAACAGGGACACAGGGAGGTGGGGGTCACGGGGAGTGGGGAGAGGAGGAAAAAGACAATCTTTGTTTCTCACTTGACTGTCAGCATAAGGCTGAATTGAGTAAATTTTTTCTTTTTTTTGTCATCTCTGAGATAAAACTTTGCACTTCTCTGGCCTTAAAGTTGCCTTCCTGACACTTATATTAAGTACAGAAGATATATGTCCGAGAATGGGGGACATAAGTTTGCGGAGCAGCTCAGATTTGGAGTTCTTTTCATCTTTCTGACATGTGATACTGTGACATAAGCTGCCTGCAGTGGGGTTGCTATGCAGATATACAGTTTCTGAAAAGTTACACCAGGAAAACTAAAACCTACCGATAGATTTAGCATTTCACAAAGAAGTGGGATAAAATGTGTGGCAGTTAGACTCAAAAGCTAGAAAAGGTGAATTAAACTTTCATGAAAACAATCTCCCTAAAAAAACCAAAAAGGATCAATAAGTATAAAAGTATCTTGTTGCATTCCTAGCCTTTGGGCTGCTGCTTAATCCCGCTACTGTATATAATAAAGGACACCCTGTGTATTTAATGGCCAGGGGCAGAAAGAAGTGGGAAATACTTGGGTACTGTTCCTCCTAATTTCACCCTCTTCCCCCCTCTTTGTTGCTGCTTTGCCATAATTTTATTTTGAAAAATAAAGACTAGAATAAAAAATATGTTGTCTGAGGCTTCCAGCCAAAAATGTGCCAGCACTTTCCCTTCCCACCACCTCCCCCAGTCCTCCTCAAACTCCTTAGGCCAAAAGCCTTAACAAAAGCTGTTTTCTGTTTGGAAGATCTCCGGGTTCTGCACTCTCTTTCTTAATTCCTAACACAGGAAATGATTTTATAATTCACATTATTAAGGAATTCGACTCATGCTCCCCCCTCTTCCCACCTCGTTCCCTGGATATCGACCGACAATAAGCCTGTGGGCTGGCACCCATCCTCTCTGACCCGTCTGTGTTAGCTCCTTTACCTGACCCTGCCCATAAATCGTCCTGCTGGACCTCTAGAGAGGGTGTGCAGGCAACAGGGAGCTTTCCCCAGCATCCAGCTGTGCTTCACCACTCGGCCGCCTGCTCAGCCGTGTGTTTTGGGAGATACCTGGGAATTATACAGCGGGCTGCTCCTGAGTCCTCTGTGTGTGTATGTGCGTGTCCCAAACATTATGCTTCACATAGCGCCTGTCATGCCAAAGACCATGCTAGCAACTGGGATGCAGTAAGTAAATTTCCTCTGGCAAGAATTAGAAAGCACATCCCGAGGTACTCAGGAGAGGGCAGGAAATGCAAGGGGCCAGCATACCCAGCACATGTGGGGCAGATGTGTCGGGGCAGCCCTGCCCGCCTGGCACACCGCCCCGCTCCAAAGCTGCCTGGATGATGCTGCCAGTGCTGCTGCCCCAGGGAGCTCTTTGGCTGCCTGCCCTCCCTGTCCTGCTGTGCTGAGGGCCCAGGAAGTGCAGAGGACAGTGGGACTGCAGCACACTGAAGTGAGCTCCTGGAGCTGGCTTAGGGAAGGCTTCCTTTGCTTCAGAAGTGGGCTCTGTAATGGGTCAGTAAATGCAGCAATTCTAAAGCCCTTTGGGGAGGAGGAGCAGATGCCCTTGTTCCAGGAGAGAGCCGCAAGCACTAACTGGAGGACTGTGCTTCCTCTTCCTGGCACTGTGCATGTCATCTTCACATCTCTTCCCTACGAAATTAAGAGAACCTCTCCTGCCTTTCTTGGCAAAGCTTGTGCCCCAGTAGACCAGCCAGGACAGATTGTTTCACATCGATTCCTGCTTGGGACAGGGAAAGGATAACAATCTCTCTCAACAACTTGTTTTGCGTGTGCCTGTGTGGGTTCGATTCTTTCTGTTGAAGAAGGGGAGTGAAGCTGAGTCTCCTGGCCCCTTTGCAAACCCCCAGAGTACCACACTTTTCTGGAAAAGAAGGCAGCATTCCTTCTTCCTTGAGCCCTTTTTCTTTTACTAAATAGGTCCATCAAGGTCCTTCAAAAGCAGGCCTGTTTAGAGCTGGGAATCACAACACATTTCTGTCCTCAGCTATCTTATCAGCAAATAATAGCCAAGCTTTCCTTTCCATCTGGGGCAGGATCTCACCTGCAGTGGGGCTGCCCAGATGCCAGAGAGCTCCAAGAGGGAGTAGGTGAGGCTGCCCCTTCTCCGGTGACAGTCATGCGCCTGGACTATTGATGTAGGGACACACAACTTTTAGACATTTGCATCATTTATAAGGAAAGATCCTGGGCATACGGCATTTGGCTGCCTCTCTGTGCCCTGAATATCCTTGGAAAACTTATTTCAGTAGGGCAATAGGTGCAGTGGCTGGGACAGACTTGCTCCAGCAGATAGGTGGTACTTTAGAGACCAGGGAACAGCCTGGAGAGAGAGAGTGTCAGCAGCTTAAGTTACTCTTTTCTTCTTCCTTGTGGTCGAGCCTGTTCTTCACATTGTCACAGAACTTCAAGTCCCAGCAGGTCTTGACTGGTCAGCGTGTCAGGCTGAGGGGCACCCCTGTATCAGACACCCTGTCCCCCTTGGGGGTGCTGCAGTGCCCTGCAGTCAGCATCCGCTGCACCTCTGAGGAGCCATGCTCCCACCATTCCTGGAAGCAAATAGCCAGAAGCTGCTGTTCTGTTGTGTTTTTCACAGCTTTCTGTGTTTTGCTGGTGCTTCCCATGTTTTGTGCAAAATGTCCCAGTATTGCTCAAGGTAGCAATGCATTTCCTTGCCCAGTACCACGTAAATGACAACTAAAATGTGTGTAAGCCTATGTAAAGCTATTCTCCCCTTTTCAAAACCTTTGACCTGTTATGTTCAGTATGAAGCAGGTTCAGCTCTGTTCTGGATTCTCTCTCCCCCTGCTGCACACATGTGTGGATACTGCCTGAGTGCCACCTTTCCTCACTCACAGATCCCAAATACCAAGTTAAGTCTCAATATCAAGTGAGAGTGGAAGTAAAAACAACTTAAGAGACTGCTTCTTTTCCAAGTTACACCTCTGTAAATCCAGAGCAATTCTAGGGGAATCAACCTGAACCAGCATCAGCAAATTTGCTCTTAGTTTGCACACAGAATGTTTGTCATAGTTGTTATTATTAAATGATGTCTTTATATTCCAGGTCTATTTTTAAAACAAAGGCAATGAAGTTTGGGCATCCAGTTCTATATATGGACACTCCAAATGGCATTGAAATGCCTCATGCATGTGTTTGGCTGAGTGTTGATTTGAGTGTCCAAATATGGACCTCAGAATGGGATATCTCACTTGGATAAGCATCCTTGCAAATTTGGCTCACGGCACTTATTTGAACAAAGCAAATTTTTTTCTACCATTTAGCATGGAAAAAGCATGAATTGTTTTCATTTTGAAGGACATCCTTATTCACGGAATTGGGCCACTCAAAAAACTGTCATGTGTAGTAGTTCTGAAAAAAATAAAGCTCTCAAAATCATCTAAGACAACAGGGGAGGAAATTAATGCAGAGTGCTTGCAGTACGCAGACCCCCTTTTATCACAAGGGCAAAATTCTCGCTGACAGCAAGAATTCAGTGCTAGCAGAAGGGCCCATGCAGCTTGATCACAGCAAACTCCCCCTCTGCCCGGGCAGTGTGAAGGGATGCACGCACGGCCAGCTGCTCTGAGACCCGAGGCAAAACCGCCTCTCTCTGCTGATGGAGACAGACTCTGCATCCCAAAACCGCATACGAGCAAGAGCTGGAGCGATGGCTGTTGCATGCAGGAACCTTCCCCTGTATCTCCCAGTGCACAGGATATTCTTTGTCTGGCTCCTTGATGGTGAGTTCTCCAGGAAAGAGCTTGGCTTGGCTATTAGGTCTTAGTGCTTAATAAATAATGTCAGCAGCAAGCAATCACCGATCTGCAAGTGTTTGCTGGGTTCCCGTTAATCGCAAAGGACCTTTACATCCTTTGTGTTATTCCATTCATTTTGTTGGCATTGTACAAGGGATGGATTTGGACTCAGAAATAAAGCAGGTTTCTCTTGAATAATGTATTGTACCATTTGGTCTGCATTTTCCTCAAGGTTTATGTATACTTGGATATTTCTCCCCACATATGCAGCTGGAGATATTTTTTCAATAGCAAACAATGAACTGATTCAGCTGTCCAAAGCAGTTGCTCACATTCTGAATTTTGGGGTAAGATGTTAAAAACGTATAAGGGGAGCAAATTCTCAGGAAAGCTAAGGTAAGTTTGTGATCACTGGAAACATGTGAAGCCAGCTCTAGCCTAGATCACTTTCTCTACCTCTGCTGCCCTGATGATTTTTGACAAGCTGATTCCATTTCTGGAAAAGAAAACCAGTTCACCAGAGAGAAAGATTTCTCTAAAGAGTCTGTTGTTTTTCAGAAGAGTGAAAATGTGTGCTAACAATTCTGGACCACTGACAAAAGCAGAATCAATACACACGGCCTTCGTTTTACAGCCAAGTTCAGATGAATAAATAGAGATGCAGCAAGCTGTTTACTAGGGAGACAAGCTTTACTTTACATGCCCTTCCAAGCAGGCATGCTTAGGCTGTTGTTTGCCTTACATGGCTGGTTAATGAAATCAGTCAAATAGCTCCAGAGCTTACTGGACATTTCCAAGCCCTCCATCAGCAGCGCTGGCTGTGCTGGCCTGGAGCTGGAAAGCAAACGCTATTGTGTGAGATAGCTGTGGCAGAGGTCTGTGGGCACTTGGGAGGAGTTTGGTCCTTTGAAGAACCTCTGATTTCAGGGGGAGTTCATGCACAGAAAAACCCCATCCTCACAAAAGGCAGGCAGAATACTTTCTGTACACTGCCCCAGAGGCAGCATGAGAAAACTGTCTGTGCTTGCACTGATCCTCTCGAAATCAATGAAGCTGCAGCCATTGCATCTGTCCAGGGATCTTCTCCAAGATCAGGACCTAACTCTGCACTGTGCTAAGTGCAGGGGTTTTTCTCCACACGCCTTAAACACTGCAGAAACTGAGAAGTGTCAAGGGAGGCACGAAGATGGAAGGGACATAGATACAGCTTTCAAGAACAACTTACACATATTTTTCTGTGCCTTCAGACTCAGGGGTCTTTTTGTCTGTGACCAGGCAGGTAGAGGAATGAATAACTCTATGCACAAAGAGGTAAAAAAAAAGAAAAATAAAACAACAGCACGTTTAAGTGCATTTTTTTCCTTGGAGATTTATTTTGTTTTAATAAATCTGACACCAGTCAGGGAGAGAGAAAAGCGTTGCAAGACCGAAAGGAAAGCAGAGCACGCTGAGGGTGCTTCAGATTCTTGCTCTTTTGAAGATGTTTCATCAAAATGTCTTTCAGCTCTCTCCCTAGACGCAGGAGTTGTTGGATTCCCCCCTACCCTCCCCTTTTTTGTTGGTTTTTCGTTTGTTTGTTTGTTTTTTTTAAAAAGCGAGCTTACTCGCCCGGTGTGATTTCCAAGCTTTCACAGCTCTAATAAATAAGGAGCACCTGTAAAACAGTAGCTTGACTTAAGTGAATCTGTACAAAGGAAAATATAGAAATACAGTATATACATAGTGCTCATAGTGCACCATCACTACAAGGCTCTGGTTCAACTGACTCTGCTGCCCTGCTCCCAACACCACTGACACAGAGATTCTGCTCCTGCAAACTGCTCCTCTCTTCCCTGCAGCAGCCTTATAGAAAAGGTGTACTCTGAACACTCAAGAGTGAACAATTGCTTTATTCGAGTTAGCAAACAGTTACACTGAATCACAAGGTGATCTGAATTTTTTTTTAAGTTTTTTTTTCTTTCTTTTTGATTTTTGTGGGGTTTTTTATGGGTTTTTGTATTTTTTTTCTTTTCTTTTCTTTTTTTTTTTTTCTTTTTTATTTGTCAGAATGGGATACTCCACAACTCTCTTACCAATTCAGTGCCAGTATAACATGCTCTAGTGTACTTTTGGACTCTTGGCTACAACTGTACAAGTGCACACAAGTAAATTCTACCCTGTTATCCTCCACCCACTGATTGAGGATCAAATTGCACATTTCTCTTAACCATGACAGGAGAAAGCAAACAGTGAAACAGAATCATGGGGGATCTTTCTCACTTTACCCTTGTTTTCATTGGTTTGTCCATACCATTCTAATTATCATGAAAGGGCTATGCATATGGAGAGATTGTCTCACTGCCTTCCTGGATCACTGAAAACCATCAGGGTTGAAATTTCATCCAAGTCTTTCGTGACGCCCAGCAAATATTCCCCTCAGATTATTTTACACCTTGAGGGAATTTTGGTCTTTAGTTCAACACTCTTGCTCTGTTCCCAAATGGGGCGCTATTTAGGGGAATTTAAAGAGAAAGCTGAGAAGAATAAACATTTACTGAGTTCTCTTGGCATTCAGTCTCTGAAAAACCACAGTATAAACTATTCATGCTGCTTCTTACATCTGTCAAATCAAAAATTAAAAGCCATAAAAGTGTAACACTGAAAATATGGCATTAGAAAGGATAAAGGTGGCCTTTGTAAAAATAACAAGGAAAGTATATTAGCCAATAAAATATTCTAACTCTTCATTTAAAAGTGCATCATGGGTAGGACAGAGATGACTCTGAAGCGTTGCTACTCCAGTATTACCCCTTTCCCCCATCAAAACTTGAATAGGTCCAAAACCATACAATGCAAATCACGATTCTTAGTGTAGCAGCAAAACCACAGCAGTTTTTCAAAGGAAAAAAAAAAATTAAAAAAAAATCCATATCATTGTCCAGTCTCAAATATCTGAACTTCGAAGTCAGTGAGGGAAAAGTACCTATGTTGGTCCGTGTGGTTTTTGAAACCTGGGTGAAAAATCCCCCCCAGCAAGAAACCAAGAGGAAAAAGCGTTCCAAGAGGAGAAGAGGGGTGGTCGCAGGAATGCTGAGCACACTGTGTGGATCTATGATGTGCCGTCTTCAGGGTCAAAGGCACCCGTGGGACCGAGACTTCCTCGGAGGGGCTTCATGACAGGAAGCTGCTTTCTTTGCTGGACTTTCAGCCAGAGGGGGTGGTGAGCGGACCAGCTGGTGTCATTCGGTGGAGTGACGTGGTTTGCTCTGCTCCCTTTCTCCATGCAAGGTACCCTGTCGGCGAGCGCTCCTGCAAAGCAGACAAGCAGAGGAGGTCAGGGCGAGCAGCAGGAAGGTCATTGCAGGCAGGCTGGGCGCTGCCTGAGCTCACGTCCCACACAGCCTCACGCTGGCCAAGGCTCCCACTCCGGCCCGCCTGCTCCTTGTGCCTCAAGGGCCATTGGGACACACGGCCTCCAAGGCTGCTGGAGAGGAAGATGGAGGAATTCCTGTGATAAAAAGCTCGACACTGATGTAGTTTTAGTTCTTTCTCAACAACACCCTGGCAGTTATAAGCTCCTGAGTCTTAGTGTTTCTAGGGGCTGCTGGGACATAACACCACTGCTTCATGTGCTTCTACTTCCCTTGTCAGCTGGCCAGGTAAGCCACCGAGCAGGGACTGTCCCCTCTGTCTCCCTACACAGTGAGCTTTGGACTTCATCTCCTTGGATGGGATCTGCTGTCCCCTACAGATTTGGACTGAAACTCTGCAGTTTTTATCAGCCTTATTTTTTGTGCTGGGGCACATTTTCCTTCTCAGTCTGCTCCATGATCTCTCCCCTTCACACTGGCTCCTCTGCAATCCCTCTAAACAGTGTGCCTGTATCCAAACCCTTGCCAAACCTCCACTCTCCTTAAAGCAGAGACTGGAAGGCACATGGAATATGTCGACCAGCATAAACTTCCACGGCATGGAGACCATGATATCTAGGTTAAGGAGTAACGTTTGTGCTTTCAGGCAATGTGCCCAGTGAGATGAGCTTCTTTGTGTGTACAGAGAGCTGTGAACAAGAACTAGACTGAGAATTGGGATGTATCCACCTACTAAGGTGAAGTACACGACTGCTTTCTGTCACAGTTTTTGGCTTGAAGTCTTGGCGTAAAAAGGGAAGCAGAGAAAATTAAACCTTTAACGGCTGTATGAAGCCTCACGCTGGTCTCTCTTCCCATACATCAACGGAAATGAATTTCCATCCCTCACTAACCAGCCTCATGGTACATGGTACATGGTACATGGTACATGGTACATGGTACAGCACAGACCAATAAGGGATTTGGGAAGGAAGGCATAAAGAAGTTCAGTGGCTCTTGATGCTTTCTGCCTGGAGCAGTCATCTAGGTGTGCAAGTTCTATTTTCCCCTGGTGCAGATGGACTCGGTGTAATGGTGTGCAGAGAGGCAAGAAGGACCTTCCCTGTTGACTGGCGCATATGGCAGTAATCGCGTTTGATGAATGCATCTTGGTAGCAATCAAGTTGCAAAATAAAAATCCGTATCAGGCATCACATGCAAAGTTCTATAAAGAAATGAGAACACACTAGTCATCACTGCTTCAGAGTTCAATGCTATGCACCTCGTGCCAGCACTAGCGTGCATGACCAGCACAATAAAGTCAGCTATTTTTATCTCCCCCAAAAAAACCCAAATTACTTTTTAGGAGAGCAACATATGCTCTTCACCCTAGCTGAACCTGCCTTCAACACACATCAAATATTGCTGATCAGATAGAAAAATTGCATAAATCACAAAAGAATTTTCATCAGGGTAAAGCCATGGAGTTGAGCTCATGTGAGTTGTGCTGAGGCAAGCACGCTGGGTTTTGCTTGTTTTCCAAAGTCAAGTAGGGCTGGACTGATCCTGGGTTGGAAGACCACCTAGAAGTTAGAGGCAGGCTGTAGTTCAAACTCAGGAAGCAGCATGGAAAAGATGAGGGAAAGAGAACAAGAAGGCTAATTTCCGCCCTATTGTTAACATGGGGGGGTAAGGAGAATAACTCAACTGGATGATGACCCAGCTCAAGTAGGTGGCTTAGAGGTTCATCTCTGTGGGCTCAGATAGTGATGCAGTGCTTCCATGCAATAGGTTAGAGCTGCACTGGTGCCCTGTGTGGCTGTTAGTCAAAACATGAGCAATCAGCAGCTGTGACACAGGCTGCACCCACCCACACAGAGCTTCCTCTTTGGATGATGCCCGACATGTGAGGATTTAAATCCTTGCTCAGAGCAACACAGAATTAGAGCATGGCAGGTCAATTTGGCAGGTCAGGCAAAGCCTCCCCACTCTTTGCTCCCTCTCTGCAGTTATCCAGATCTTTCCAAGCACTATCACAAAGCTACAGTCCTTTGTCCTGTGGTGGGAAGCTTGTTCCTGCTTGGTAGAACCAAATGCTGGAAGTGTTCCTCACTTCCCTGCACCTCCATGCTGAGGGTGGCTCAGCTGTGGGGACATGTCCTTCTTCTGCTCCCCCACACCCAAGCACTGATCCTTGTGTATCTGCTCCCAGCACTGCCCCAGGAGCCAAGCATGGCAGCATGCTCCTGGATGGCCACCAGAAACAGCTGCTTTTGCAGTGTCCTCCCCAGTCATGTCCTGGTCTCTCAGAGGGACTGCGTCATTGCCATGGCTTTGGACTCATACACACATCCAGACACACATACACAGTTTTTTCCATGGTTGCTTCCCTGCCATTGTATGCCCCATTGAACATTTTTGTCTCCAGATTCACATCTTATTGTTCACGAAAAATTAGAGACTGGGTGGGGAAAGCTGAAACAACCGTTGATGTGGACTGGCATGGCAGAGTTTCCATAATTTAGCACAGCACTTAATTCACCCAGACAATGAATGCTGATGTGCTAAAAGAGGCCTGGTTCATCTGGGACATGCATGGCCCTAGAGTAAAGGCACTGCAATTATTTTCTCAGGGAAACTGCTCTGAAGATAAACCACAAGAGTGCAGCTAAAGTCAGCATGGGAGCAAGCTCAGCCCTGGAAACACTTGGGAATCATCTGTTACTTGTAATAGTTCTGTAATTTTTTAATTTTAGTTTTTTTTACAATTCTTAAAGCAGTTCAAGCTTCTTCACTAAAACCTTCCCCTTTGAATACGCTATGATTTATCTTTCCATGAGCTAACGGAAGGGATGCCACATTGCAAAAGGCAGGGAGGATTTTTAGCATGAATGAGAAAACAAGCTGAGTCCTTAAGCACCAGTTCTGGACTTCAAAGATAGCGATTTCCTTCTGCTCTGACATTGTAAGCTAAAGATCCTCCTCAGCTCTGGGTCACCTGTGGAACTCAGGCTCTCCCTTCTACCAAAACATGAGCTGCAATCTGGGCAATCATTGTGACTTTAGGGAATGCATTGGGGAAGAGCCCTGGGATTTGCCTTTTATGCCTAGGCAGAAGAAGTGGTAAGGACACTCCCAACTCCATGAACTGTTGCACCATTTTCTCCAGGCTGTTACTGACAGGGGGGTTTCTGGTTTATATTTTGGGGCATTCTGAGGACATTGTACATGAGGTACATGGGTCACGTAAAGAAGAAAATGCCATCCCAGTTGTGGACTTCTAATCTCTACATTGGAAGTGGCCCCTATGGCAGACCACAGAGCCTGCCAGGGCCAGTCCTAATTTACACTGGGGTAATTGGGTACATCTCCACAACCACAAGGCAGCCCAGTCTCCCCCAGTTAGTGTAGCACCAGTGTGTTGGCCTTGTAAGTAGTGTTCTTTGGTGTGCAGATGTGGCAGAAGATATGATTTTCCTCTGGAAAGAAACAGCCAAATTTTCAACAAATTCTCCCATTCTAAGCTGGGATAAAGTTGAAATTTTGCAAGGTATTTTTTAAAAATATAAAATGCAACCCCCCCCCCCCCAAAAAAAAAGAAAAAAACCCAACCACAACACCCTCCCCCTCAAAAAAAACCAACCAAACAAACAAACAAACAAAAAAAACCACCAAAAGCCAAACTGAAACAAACAAAAAACTCCCCCAAACTGAAAAACTGAAATAGAAGGTAAACCAAATCCAGACAGTTTCTACTCTCCTTTCCTGAAAACACACAACCACTGTGATGTGATGTGATGTGATGTGATAACCCTTCTTTAAACCTCAGATTTTGTCTGAATCAGAGTACTAACTTCAACTTGCATTTCAGCAGTCTCCTGTGGGCCTAAACTGCTATTATTCCAAGGTGCTTCTCAATTTTCTTATTCAACCTGATGTCTCCAGTAAAACCAGTCAAATAGCCAGAGAAAGGCAGTTTATCTGTGGGCAGTGGTACAGAGGATGGTGAGGATGGTGTCTTGCTGAGCCACACCCTGGGAGAGTCCTCCTCCTCACCTGGGCTACACCTGGGCCTGGCTTTTTAACCTGAAGTGTTATTGTGGGTCACAAAACTGTAACAATTACAATAACAAAACTTTCTGCAGCATCAATGAACCTTCTTTGTGAAAAATTTCAGCATCCTGTATCAGGAAGCCATCAGCATTTTCCCATTTTCCCATGAACAACTCCACTGTCCCTAACCATCCAGGACTGCAAGCCTGGCACTGTCCCCACGGGGTTTCTCCCTGGTTTTCACAGCCCTTGTCCTGATTCTTTTCAAGTCTAAGAGCAGATGTGGACTCATACAAAAGCAAGGAGGCATGTTCAGGTGGCAAAGATGTCATGTGGATTATCTTGCAGGAGAAAGAAGAGAAAAAACTCATCCAGAACACATAAGGAGAAAGAGGGTGAGACCTGGCATAAACCTCAGTGCAGGACCAGGCATCTTAGGGCATCTCCCTTATCCTCAGCACTGAACTGGGCACTGAAAAACCTGCATTGTGCCCAAACACTGCTTTAGATTTTCACTGTTTCTCACTCCAAGAAGATGGGAACAATGCTTTTTCCACCAAGATAACCATTTCAGCAATAATTGGTAAACTGCTTCAAATAAAACTGAATTGGCATTTTAACTGATCTCTGAAGTTTAGGGTCAGAATTCAATTTTCAGTGACCTCGTCACGTATCTTTTCTAGTCGTGTTCAAGATTCTCTCAATTGGAGAATTCCTGTGGGAAAGGGTTGGTTTTTTTCTCCTCTTTTTGGATAAGAAACTTAGAAGTGGCAGCACAAGTGGTTCATGAAACCTTATAAAATACTTGGAGCATAAGCAGGCGACACAAAGTTTTACATTTAACCATGTGGGCTCCAAATAAATGGCTGAAAATTGCTCTAACCATAGGTTTCAATATCAATCACCTGATGATGGGATGCAGATCTTTCCAGAGAGGTCAGAACTCCATAGTTATTTCACTCAACACTATCCAATCCTGAAACCCCCTATTTCTTAATTTTATTTTCTTTTTTTAAATATCTGCCTTCACAGAAGATGATTACATTACACAGCATGAAAGTCCAAAACTGGGACTGGAAGATGGAGCACAGCAGGGAGTATGGGTGTCCTCTCAGCAAACACAGTTCAACCTCTTTGCCTTTAGATAGTTTGTTATTGAATGTTGGCTCGAGTTTAAGGCAGCAATGCTTCAGAAACCCTTGGAAAAGCAAGCCAGCTGCAGGGTGGATATCATTACAAATTGAGACACATGTTGTACAGGAATACCATTCTTTTCAAATACCGAAGTTATGTCTGGGGAAGTAAAGCCATGCAAAGGAATCAGATGCAGGACCTCGATCTGTAACGTGCCGAGGGCCTTCAACTTGCATTAGAGGCACCAAGCGCTGAGTGCACACAGTACAGAGCAGGATCAAGCCCAGATATTTAATCAGCTGTAATTTTCACGGTAGAAGCAAACATTAAATAGTTGAGGGTTCTGCAGAATGTTAGAAAGTTGCTTCGATTCACGGCTCTCATGAGATGATCACACACGTTCCCAAAGACAATTTCAGTCCTGTGAGTGCACTGCAGCTCATTATCAAAATAATGTAAATAAGTTCATGATTAGTAGGTCTCAGCTAGGAGGCTTTGACTGGTGGAGGCACCCAGAAACATGCTTACCTTTATGGGACCTAAAAATAGGCTGGAAAGACTCAGCAGGTAATCTGGAAACAAAAATTGCTTCAGAAAGTCTTACTTGACACTGTCTTCCCCCCTGACTTCTTGCTCAAAGAGCTTTGTTTCTACTTTGCTTCAATCTTCCACTGGGTTTTTTAAACAATAATTTAATTTTATCTTAAAATCTATGGCTCACTGCTTGAGTATGTCCAACTTTTCTACCACCACAGTCCTTGAAGTGTTTTGCTCCTTTCTCTCCCACTTTCAGGTACAGCTCATAATACTGCTAAAAAGTTTATAAGCTCTTCACAGTTGTCAGGAGCTCAATGCTCTGCACTGAAGTTGGCCATGGTCGTTCAGGGTCAAGCTTCACAAAAGCTGTGAGGTGCTCAGCTCCTCATCAGATTTCAGTGGCAATCAGACACACCATCCAGCATCTTGGCCCCTGCATGTCAAGGCAGTCGATATCTAGATGTTTTTACAAGTGTTTTTACAAGAGTCTGTTTTACTATAGTCTTTCTTGTTAGGGTCTTTGTATTTAATCATGAGTTGTGTTTTCCTCCCACCCCCATAGAATTTCCCTGTACCACTGACTTCGGTAGCTCGATAGCACAAGGACAGGCTGATGAAGAGCTCCAGTCTCCCCATAGGGCTGTTTCACACTTAACGCCTTTCAGGGCAGCCAAACCTGTTTCGAACCAACTTAAATAAGAGGAGCATTTTAGACCTTATACATATGAAAGTGGCTGATCAGTCTTCAAAGCCTGGCGAAGAATTATGAGCAACTCATTGTTTCAATATGAACATGGGTTGTACCAACTTAGGGAATGGCATGGCGCTTATTTCAGTTCAAATGATTTTAATTTCATAAGACAATTAAAACTAATAATGGCGAGTAAGCACCAAAATTATCTCTGAAATCAGTGTCTGAGGTCCTGGGAGCTGTCAGGTAGACTACACTCAGTAGGTGTCATAGATTCTTCAGATTTCTGTAGGTCTATCAATTGAGCTATGCCTTTTTTTGCTGTCAAGTTCTGGCCACGTTTTTGTTTGCCAACAGCCCCACATGCTTATTACTTTTAAAAATCAGGTGTAGCTATTTTCTAAACTGAGTTCAGGAATCAGATTTCGTATTTGAAACATGTGTCCTAGGAGGTTTTATAGAAAAGCAGGAGAAGCCCATCAGAAATCAGCACTTGCTCCTTTGAAGCAAAGAGTGTGCAGTGATCTACGGCAGCGTACCACGAGCCTGCTATTTACTGCCACTGAGACGGAAGTTAGCACTCCCACACCCCGGCAGCAAGACGTGGGAGCTGAAAGCTACCTTGGAAGTATGTCATTTTATACTTCACTATTTTGAGAACCTTTTTTTTTTTTCTTGCTTTTTTTTCTTGTTTTTTTCTTGTTTTTTTCCCTGGGAAACCCTTTTTCTGATTTAATATACTCGAGAAGGTATACAGGCAATTTTGAAACATAAGATCACACTGCTAGAGTCAGGCAGCTCTCAAAGGCAAAGACTCAGTCCCAAGCAAATGTTTTAAGGCTTTGTGGTGTTAAAAGTCTCTCCTCTTCCCTTTTGGATAAATGGAAAATTTCTGTAGGCTCATAAGAAGCCAGGTGAAGAAAAACTTCTGAAGAGTAGGTGTTAAGTGTATTAGTCCAATTACTCTGCTGATTTAAATTACTTTGGCATCAGTGGAACTATATCCAGTTAAAATTAGCCAAGGCTCTGGCCAGTAGTACTGTGTCAATAAAGATGACTAGCATAAAAATGTGTTCAAATATAGAAAAACTGTTTTCAAGTATATCTTTAAGGTCAAATTTTGTCCTGATCATAGCAAGCTGGGCAGAGGTAAGAAAGATGTTGGTAGATATATGCTACAGTGACAGAGGAGAGATAAAATCTCTTAGGTTAAAAAAAAAAAAGGAGGTTAATAGCTATGCCACTTGCTTCAGGAACCTAGACCAGAGCAGGAAATCTTGTGCTGGACCATTATGGGCAGAGGAGCTCAAAGTGGCATATATATTACTTCTGCTCTGAACTGAGTGTTCTGCACACCGTATGTTTTTATGAGTACAATGCATGGACTATGCTGAAGGTTTGGGCCTTGCACTCAGCAGATGCTGACACTGGGACATACAGATTGGCTCTATAGGTGGCCATACACCTGTTTCCGTTACTTCTGGAAGAAATTCTACTGTCACAAGCAGAAAAATTCCTTCCTTTTGAGTAATCCTGTCTTGGGGACCCCTCTGTCCCCAACACAGGATTACTCAACACACACACATATATGCACACACAGAAGTTAGTTGTGTGTTTGGCATGTGCCACTTCATTTTCTCATTTAGTTTAACGTAACTATCACATTAAATCCAAGCAGACCTCAGTGTTTTCATTTCTTTGCTTTAGGAAACGTTGACATCAAAGCTGGCAGGTTAAAACTGATCCCGCCAGGGCATAAAGCATGTAGGCAGGCAACACTAACACTGCTAATTTTAGAAACTCACATTGCTCAAACTTGAAAATATAATGCTCAACAGAATATTCCTCCTAGTTTCATTCCTTTATCATAGCAGGACATCAGCACTGAGACATCTTTTGATAGTTCTTCAAATTGCATCAAGCTAGAACAGCTTGACAGTCCACATCCTGATGGAGAAACTAAACTTTAACATCAAGGATTATGTTGCTGATTAACACTTTCAATAATAAAGTAATTGGTACATTAAATAATCCAGAGATTGGCAACTTGCCTGAAAAGGTCATGCTTGCACTGATTCCTTTTTAGAAAGTCCGTGTTGCTGTTATATGAATTCAATCTGTCTGTCCGGAACTCTAGCATAAAAATATTTGGCTAATTTCCTTCTTGTCACACAATTTGATGAGAAACAAAATCCAGGAAAAGTTGCACAGTAGGGCAGTATGTTCAGATTTTCCAATTCGGGTAGGTGAGAAGCAAGAGAGGAAAAGACAAGTGGCTGGACTTTTTTCTCCCAGGTTAGTGTGGTCAGTGCAATCAATACAAACCGCCAAGGGCCCAAATCAAGACATTTGTTAGTGCAGCTTCTATCATCTTTGTAATTTATTAGAATTTTTATGAGGTAAAATCTTAAGGTATCCTCACCACAACGGGATTGCAGAAGGAGAAGGGTTTTATCTCCCTGCTTTCCGAGGCCTGGGCAGGAGGAACTAACCCATGGGCATGGCAGAGGTCAGGGCTGTTGTGCAAGAGACTACACTGATGTTCTCCTCCCTCTGTTGCTCCCTCTGCATAGACAGACACTCTGAGCCCTGCTCAGTCCTCACAGGCAGGGAGGGCAGAAATCCAAGGCAGAGCCCTTTTACTCCCCCAGACAGGCTATGACCAGCAATGATGAAATAGTGAAAGAAGGGCTCTGCATGAAACCACAGAGTCCTCACCTCAAATCAATCATCAGAGCTGCACAAATCACTTGTGCGTGCCTTGAGATGCTCAAAACCCACCCGCATTTCACTGAGGTACCCACTGGAATGAGATGGTTACCATGCTGTTTACTTCTGCAGAGTATCTGGAGTATCCTCTTTCCCTTGGAGCACATAAGGACCCTCGTCTCCTCTACCTTCTGCACCGAGGCTACTTCTTTTCTTTTTCTGGAGGAATGAGGGGATGAATACAGATAATAACCATCACCATGCTGTGCTATGCTACTGCACAAGCCCCAGGGGTATGGGAGACACTAGGCTGGGCTTCTTAACTTCCAGCATCTATGTGGACATCTATGTCTGCGCCAGTCACCCTAAGTTTCCCTCATTGCAGGCAGAAATAGGCACTCCTAGGGCACAATTCATCTGAGCTGTCTTAGTTGTTGACTCTGGGATGAGCTCAGCTGCCTCTTTGAAGTGCCTGCTTCTCTAGGTTGATTTTAAAGAGAGTTTAGACAATTAGCTCAGCTGTATCTTTGTTACAGATGTCTTTATTGGCTCAGATTCATCTTGCCTGGCAACCTGAAAATTTTCGTGTAAGACAACCCTTACAGCAAGGCAAAGAAATACGTAAAACTCAGGATGAAAGAGAAAATGGTTATTCCTGAGGATAATCACAGCGGCAGTTTTTGACATTTAGAGAATACAAAGGGCTGAGGACAGTAAGCAAATGATAAAGGATCCTTGCCTTTCCAATGCAGCTTATTCAGTTTGCCCACTTTCTCTCTCAAACATTACCTGTGAAATGATGTCATGAATAATCATGTCAACAGGCAAAAATACACAACTTGGTGAAGCCAGAACTCTCTCTGAAGGTTTAAGCTTTGTCTTTGAATGATACTAAACTCCTCTTGGGACTGGGACCTTGAAGAGGCAGCATTGCTACAGCCTAGATAGTCCAGGCAAGCAGTAATAAATGCTAAGAACCAGCCTGCCTTTGACTACAGAGTAAGCACATAAATGTACAAGTCTTCTAGCACTGTCTTGAAATAAGCAGCTATAATGAGCTTCAACGAGGTGGGAAAGGAAGGGTTAACCATGCCTCTCCTAAAATTAAATAAAAAGGATACAGCCAAAAAGCAGCCTTCTCACTAGATCAAATCACTACCCCTAGGTAGAAGCATGCATACATTTATGAAGGGAATCTCTCAAACTCCAAAGGTAACACTGGGGTTTGCAACAAAGATATCACTGCTGAGGCACATACGTTCCATACCTCAGGGGTGGATAGGGGGATCCCCACTAATAGGGCCCATGAGTCTGTAAAGATTTTAAATATTCATTTGACTTTTGAGTTATTGTATATGCTGATTACTAGTCCAAGAATGTGATAGTCGTCCTCTATTCTTACTAGTGTATGTTTTAAATGTGTCAGCACACACTGAGAGCAAAGAATAAAGGTTGTGTTCCACTGAAAAAAGTAAATAAATACTGTTGGTGATCAAGGGATGTAATGTTTAAAGCCCTGCAACCAGCACAGGGAATGTGGTGTTAACAAATGAGAAGGGAGTCCTGACTATACTATATATCTTTGATGGTGCAATTAGCCCACACTGATGGAGCAGGGAGATACTGCAATGGCCCAGATTACACAGCCTGCTGCTGCTATCTGTGGCTGTAGGTGCCAAACATCACTGCAGTGACTACTTGCGCTACCAGGGACAGGGATTTACTGGAGGCTACAGAATATTCCACGGATTGCAATGAAAGCTGGCATGTCACCAAGCCACATCCGGCGAACCATCAGTATTTTACTGCTGAACAGATTTCTTGCAACACCCACCATTTCCCCTTTTCCTGAAAGAAGCCCTCTGTGCTTGTGAATCTAAATAAATTCCATTACATTAGTTTTGTTAAGGAATATATTCAGTGCAGGTAGCTCAGTGTGCAGCTGCAGTGCCAGCTGCAGGTTGAGCTCTGGGGGGGCAGGAGCCCAAGCCTGAGCATCAGGCAAGAGGATGGGAATGGGCACTGATCCTTTCCATAACAAAGGACAAAGGGTGACCAGACATTCACTCCCAACAACCCCCAGACTTTCCCGTGCTTAGACAGTGAGGGCATAAAAGGTAAAACAGCCCAGGGATTCCTTTGTTCTGGATCCTTACTCAAAGGCATCAGCTCGAGCTGTTGTTTTGTTATTTCTTTATTTATTGCACCATGATGAAATTATTTTAAGGATTGGGATATCTGAGAACTCTGCTATGGAAAACCTGGGGTCGAGCCACTGAGGAAACCTGGTCTGATTGTGTGAGTGTGAGGTGTGTAGCTGTGGAGGGGCTTCTGTCCCAGCCCAGGTGGTACGAGAGTGGCTGCCAGAGCCGTTCTTGGATGGTCAGACAGGGAAGATTCGTTAGACAGTTTCTTGCTCACTTCAGGTTTGAACCATCAGACACACACTAAACTAAGAGTTTCACAAAGATGCTATGTTATCAGAGGGATTCAGTAGGCTGGAAATTGGAAGTGAAGGATGAGAGGCTTCTGCATCTGGAGCATTATCCTCGGACAAGGCATGGGGGTTGGTGGAGTTACCCATATCTCTGCCTTGCTTTGCAGCCCTACCAGGAGCCACAAACAGATACCAAGTGCAGGGCTGGGGCAAATCTCAGCTGCTTTTCTAAGGTGGAAAACTTGCATCAAAGGCAGATACCTCAGGTAAGGCAGTAAAGCTCCATGGCAGAGGTTTTGCTGCAATAAGCTATAGTTGGCAGGTCCCAAACAGCAGGCATTCCCTAAGCACCAATACAGGAGAAAGGAAAGCTCGTGGAGGGGAGTTCAGTCTCTGGAGAGCAGCTCAGTGGAAAGCCAGGGTGCAGTCTGGAGGCAGACTAAAGTAAGATGGTTGGAGGTTGACTTAGCAACACATTTGCTAAGTCCATTGGATCTGAGCTAGCAGGAAGCTGCTAGGTCATCTGACTCAGTGCTATACTGCAGGGCAATTTCAGTCATCGTGAAGGCTTGAGTTGCTGTGTAACTCAGCTGGAATAAGTAAGCAGATTAATGGCCCAGACCTGTACCATATTCTAGGCAGAAAACCACTGGATTTGACATACACAGCACAATAACTTCACAGCCAGAACCATCACGATATGTTCTGTGAGCAAAAGTGTAATGAGGCTGCTGATGAATGGACTACTGACAAGTACAGATGCAATACAACACAAAAAACAATACTAAAATACAAATACCAATAGTTTTCTGAAAGCGCTCATAAATTGGAATTTGTATCTTTTTGTTTCATAAAGGCCACATCCACATGAGTTTGACCTCATACCTGAAAATACTGAGTTCTATTCACACAGAAGGCAGTAGTGATTGCACAAACCTTTACTTATTCTGATTTCGAATTCGGAGACACCTCCTTTTCAATGGTGGCTCCAGATCCTCTGGCCCTGTGCTGAGTATTGGCGTTGAGATAATGCATGGCGCAATAGCAGTCTTTTCTGCTGGTTTTGGCACAGGCTGGATCACGCAACCTGTCTTGGGCAGCATCCTCAAAGCATATGCATGGTCCTCGTCTGCTGGATTGTTAAGGTTCGGGTCCTGTTTGTCTCCCCCAGCCAGGGGCTCTTCCCCAGTCTTCTTGCCAGCATCTCCCTCAAGGTGGCAGTTGGACGCACAGTTGTTCTCCTTAACGGACTCCAGCTCGCTCACCGCCAGCTCCTCCGGGGGCTGGGGCTTTTTCGGCTCCTGGGGCGGCTCCGGGTTCTTGGAACCCTCTGTGCTCTTTGTGCCATTCACAATGACGTTGCACACCGCTGCGGCAGCTTCCAGTCCTGGCGTGCCAGAGGCCAAGGAGACGGGACAGCAGTGAGCTCCGTCACTGCATGGTAACGTTTTTGAGTCAACCGGGCTGCAGTTGTCCCTGCAGTCACTGCAGTTCCTTTTGTCTGAGCTACCAAAAGCCAGATTTACAACACTGTTAGGTTCACGTTCAACTTTCACTTGGGCGTGTAGAGCCCTGTGGATGACATTGTGCAGCCTAGACCGGTGGCCTACTGTTAGGTCTATCACACCGTCCTGTGGACCCTGTAGCACACTGGGGAAACCAAATTTACTGTTCACTGGACTACTAGGTCTGACAGTCAAATCAACAACTTCATTTTTACTGTGCTCCTGAAGCACTTTAGCTTGATTAAGGGACTGGCCTGAGCAGCTCGGTGATGAGTCAGAGGATTTGGATGATCCTTGCTTTGACTCTCGAGGGGATGAAGAGCTATTGGTTGGCTTTGCCCCAGGCGCCTCGCTGGAGGTACTCGGAATGAAGCTTTCACCGTTGCTGGAAAAGCCATTGGGAGGTTTGGAGTCGTTGATGTGAGGGATGGGGATGGGAATGGGGATGGGAACGGGCAAAGGGACAATGACAGGATATGGCACTAGTAGAGTTGGGGGTGGCACCAGTGGGGCAAGGGATGGCAATCCGAAGTTCATCATCTGTGGCATAGGCATAGGACCATTTGGCATCATGCTGACAGGGGGGAAGGGAAGACTGGGCAAGGGAGCCCCAGGAGGGGGAGGCGGCAACAAGCCGGGAGGATTCCCAGGCATGGTAGGTGTTGTGGGGGGATGGATATGGGGGGAAAGCATTGGCCTGTGCATGGGGCTAGAGGTGGGACCCATATTTCTGGGACCACCTGGTGGGGGACCAATTCCAGGAATCATTGGATTTGACAGAGGGCTGTTAGGATTTGAGGCATGGTGAGGTGGCCCACGAATAAACGGTGGACGGATTTGCTGCATAATTTGCTGTTCCATGAATATGGGCAGAGGAACTGGCCCGCGGTTTGTCATCACCATGGGAGGACTGCGAGGTGGGACACCAATTGGAGGCACAATGCTAGCAGGTGGCTGGACAGAAACTGGTGGAATATTTGGATTCTCACTGATGGGAATAGGTTTGGGAACTGGCGTGGGGATTTTAGTGACAGAGCAGTTGGCAGTGTCAGACGGAGAGGCAGTGGTAGACGCTGATGGTCCAGGGCCTTGAATTTGGCCAGCTGCAGACGCTGGGGATGGGGCTTTTCTCCGAGCATCTGCTAGCGGTATATTCCAAGAATCTGGAGTCAGCAGCTGCACCCCAGTGCCTTCTGCTTTATTTTCGACTGGAGGATGTAATGTACTGCACAGTCCAGCTGGAAGATTGGCCTGTGTCTCTTTGTAGAAAATGTCCATTTTGTACTGATTGAGACATTTTGCACTGCAGAACTGAAGCCTTCTTTCCCCGTCCCCAAAATCCAGATACTCTTTTGTGTGTCTTATGTGCTTACACCAGTCACATACCTACAACACAGTAATAAAATCAAATCAGGTAAGAAAAACAATCTTCTCTTCATAGTGTTATTTTAAAAGTAATTTTTCAGTTGCTAAATACATTATTTTTCTAACAGGAAAAAAAGGAAGTTACATTTGTGAAAACTGCATCTTTTTTTTTCTCCAACATATTAATGAATAGAACGCCACTCCCTTTTCTGGCTCCCATGATCTCAGTTCTGCCTTATATGATGCATTATATATCTTAAACCCACAGCACAGAGAAGAATCCTCAGCTGGCATAAACTGTTATAACACGCATATGTAAGTATGCAAAGTCCATATGAGTATGGCTGTGATTACTCCTTGGTGGTAATCTAAGCACGCCTGTGCCATCTGAGATGCCATACTACACAAGGAGTGTGAGAACTGGAAAAGGACTCAAAAAATTGCTGGAAATGAATGCAAACCATTTTCTGCTAAACTGCAGCACACAGTAACATTTAGTATTCTACTAAGGGTATCAAATAATAAGTTGGAAAGAGTGTGATATTTCAAAATGGCTTTACAAAGCAAAAAACATCATTGATTCTTTGCCTTTCGTTCCAAGGAGAAACTTGGAAAAAGTCAGGATATTTGTGTAAGGTTCGAATAGTCCCAATTTGTGATGTTTCAGCAAGCTGGAATTATTTTCTGAGCTGTTTGCCCACTCCTGTGTACAAGTCACTTTGAGTAGAACTTCTTGGCAAGCAAGGACCTGTTTAGCAACTTCTCAAATACTACGGCAAAAAGTTTGCATTGCAGGCTCAATTTTGTTTTGTTTCTCTGCTTTCCATTTAATCCTTTTTTGTGTTGCTATTGGTGTGGTGAAGGCACAGCCAATTTTTTTCAAATAAGGCTGCAGAACTAATTAAGCTGTGAAAGGTTTTCCCAGTTGTAAACCACTAGACACCAAAGTTCAAAAAATAGTCATTCTAGGCTTCAGAATCCATTACTTCAGAGAAATTATTGTGATTTCATTAACACATTAATTTTGCAACACCAACAGCTCTCACAGATGGTGAAGACATGATCTACAATTCAAATATGACTCTTGTTTGCACAAATGCCTTTCCTTCATATGGCATTTTAAACAAGAATTAATATGAGTAATCTTGCCATAGCTATAAACAGATAAACAGATGTCAGATTTTTCAATGCCTCACTTTTTTGACAGAATTTTACACACACAAAACCCCCCCATTTTTGTCATTTACATTAGTTCTCAAAATACTCCACTGACAGAGATTTTTGGTGCTTTCTATCAGCATGTTGAGCCTATGACCATGTCATAATATACCCTGGTATTATTTGTTCTGCCTTTTCCAAATAGCCCACATTAGCTTGTTTTGGAATTACTCTATCTTTTGTACAAAGGAAAAAAATACACTAAAAACCCCAAAGAAGACTATGATTGTGAAAAGACTGCATTAAAAGGATAATTAATTTTAATAACTATTGGCCATATAAACAATTCAAAACAACATATGCTGGGCATCTGATTACCCATCTCATTTAACTCTCAGCTTTCCTTTAATATAAACAGTGGCGACATTCTTGAGTTTTCAGTAATATAGCTTTAATGTATATAGACACACATACACACACACTATATGTTATGGCTATTAGCCCATTTAACTCCTTGACCTTTTGGCTATCCCGTCAGGTTGCTGTTCGTTTCCCTCCTGCTCCCCTCTCCATTCACACACACATGCACACACTCCCTCGCTTTTATCCCAATATTTAAATCAAGCTAAATAATCAATTGAGAAGTAGCAACTCCTAAGTCAACCCTGAAGTTTGGGAATGCAGGACCCAGATTTTTAGCATGGGCATACAGACACTGTGCCCCGTGAGATAAAGCAGAGGAGGTGCTGGTGCTGCTCGGCGCATGTGGCATCAGCAAGGTGCATTTCCAGCATGGTGCTGCATTGCAAGAAAGGAAATTTCCTCTTGCAAACATGTCCAGCCCTGTATTGAACACACAGTGACGGTGTCACACCCTAAAATATGTGGACAGAAAGGCTGTCAAATGCACAGAGCTGTTGAGATAAATGCCTGCACTGCCATGGTGCATGCATCCCCCCAGGTGTGGGACAGATGAGAAAGAGGGAGTGCAGCAAGCAGGGCAGAGGGGACAATCCCACTTCCAACAGCTCCTGGATTTTATCAGGTATCAGCTCTCCGTCTGCTCCCCACAGGAAGGCTCAGTGGCCATCTCGGACAGCCCTGGAGCTTGTGCTGCAAATAGTGCAAACACACAGCAGTGGCACCAAGCCATCCCGCATATTTGGCATGGGTGTGGGTTTTGCCATCCACCTGGCAAGTCAGCACACATGACAGAAACATCCTATAATCAGCGTCCTGAAATCTTCTGGCTTGCCACTGTTTTCAAAGCAGACAAAAGGGGAATTTGTGAGTGTACACCACGAGGTAATAGGACACCATTTAACTCAGCAGAGCTGCTGAATTTACGTTGAAGTCATATCTGAGCAAGAACTCACTGCTGTAGCCACAAAATGCTATCTATTTTGCATGTATGGAATCAGGATGTACTCCACCACACTCCTCCAGTTGCTTGCAGAGTATGCTCTTGCCCCAGGGGCTGGCAATGATGCAGAGGGTTTCTCCAAATGTACCCCAGGAGCTGTACAAAGAGGTACTAGGAGCTCCCAGACAGCTCCTGAGGCAGGCTGGGGCAGGATGAAGTCCATGCTGGCCAATCACCATGTATTTGCAGTGGAAAGACAAGGAGAAGAGTGGCCTCAGAGGTGTCTGCAGTGAGGGATGGAGCAAGGCTTCAGGTGCAGCTGCAGGGAAGGCTTGCCTTTCTTTTGGGACAAGGAAGTAAACCACCTTGTAAGCCCGCTGCCAAAGAAGCACCTGAGAAATACAAAAGAGTAAACCCAGTCTCCTTATCTTTCTAGGAAGAGCCCCACCCATGACCTTAATTAAAGGGACTGAAAGAGAAATGCAGCCCCACAAAAAAACTGTGGCATCTTTTCTAATAATTTAATTTTATTAGTTAGCATTTGAAAAATTCACTGAAACACTTCACTGTGTTATTGTTGTATTGATTTGTTTATCTCCAGTGGGTTCCTGTGTCTCTCCTGGCTAAACAAATATTTTCTCTTCCTTGGTAAAATATTTAGAAATCCTGCTTACAAAGTCTCTACTGATTTGTCCAGTTTTCAATAATTCACTGAGGAACAAGAAACTCTGAAATACGTCTGCTCACTCACATATTGATCACAGACCCTCCTGTAAATTTTATCACTAGATAAAATTAATTAAAGCCAGAGAAATTAAAGGCAGCAAATCTGTCCTTCTGAATACCCTGCATAGACCAAATATTCAATTATTATCTCATTGACTTCATGCAATATCTCAAAGTGTTGAAGCTACAACATCAGTGAAAAACGTCCATCTTTCACGTTCATGTATTTCATAATTTTCTTCTGTTTTTTTCTCTCATTCTTTTTATTTACATAAGCAATCTGTCTGTGCTGCTTAATTAAGATAAAAGGTATAAAAATGTGGGACTCATATGCAGGTAATATGCAAGTAATATGACGCCTCACAATGCCATACTAAAAGCCAGAAAAACAGTCTCTACAACAAGGAAATTACTGGAGGAGAAAAAAATGTCATTTAAGAATTAATGAATCAAGTCTGTCTTACAGAATTGATCATTTAAGATGAGGTCAATGAATTTATGATACAAATGGCTATATCACTAGAGGTAATAAAATGGAGCAATATCATTCATTTTACATCTAACTAATGACATGCTCAGAGTAATTACAGATTTCTTCTAAAAGCCTACACTGATTAGTTCAGATGTAATAGGTGAAACATATATATCTCTCCATTCAATAAAATAACATTTTCTTATCTGTAGAACACACAGCTGATGTCTTATTTTTTTAAGTACTTGTGTTCTGTAAAGAACATCACCGTTCTTCATAACCAGCTCAGAATTTCTCTGCTCATGTGTTCCCTTTCCTTCCCTTTTCCTGCCTCATCCCTTCCCCTTATTGTACAGCCAAGAACAGAGCTAAACTGCTGCAGAGTGCTTGTTAACACTGCACACTGGATTTGGTAGTGCTTACACATGGGAGCATCTCCCTGGGTTTCAGCGGGATTAGTCACAAGCATTAATGCTGTAGGATCACATTTAGAGGGCCTCACCCAGCACCAGTGGAAAACAATGAAGAGACTCCTCTTTAATGCAATCCATCAGCTTTGGGTCTGTTGCTTAACTCTGGCCCCTGCTCACCCTGGAGTCATCAAGAGCTTTGTTCCCAACCTCAACAGCAGCAGAGGCACAGGCAGGAATTGTGGAAGGAACTGCAGAAGAAATACCCGTAAAGAAAATAAGTGCTGTGAGACTGAGCTACAGACATCTCCTAACAAACACAGGCAAAGCCACCATTTTGTACACTTCTATGGACAGGAGGTTGGACCAGTAGTGCCATCACTGACAATGAGAATTAACATTTCCAAGACAGAGGGTCAAAACTTGCAAAGTGCTAACAGATGCTCTATGCACCTTCATCTCCCTTGGGAAACACTTCTAGGACCATTCTGTGGCAAGCACACTTCACACCAGGAATGCCAGAACATGAATCCTGAATGACAGAAAGATCAGTAATAAGATAATGGCCTATCTCATCCAGCTGTAACGCAACAACCCTCAAGAAGATTAAATTTACCTAACTGGGGCACATCCAAGGCTAAGCAACAGAATGAACATTCCTTCGGTACATTTAATGTATTTATATTTTGGTGGCGGGTTGCCAGTGTGCTACTTATAAGCTCGATGACTTGGTATCATTTATCCGCTTTCCTGTGAAACACACAGCACACTACACCAGGAGACAACTCTGAAGACACTTCATCAGCAGAAACACAACTCATGCCCGATACAGGAACACAGAAGAAGCCAGAGCTGAGGGATCCTGTAACGCTCAGATGTCTCTAATACAAAGAGCGGGAATAAAGCCATTCCCGTTGGCATCCATATCTTTATTTTGATAGAAATATCCAAAACGGAGTCCAGATAAGGGTACGAGGCTGCCTCGCAGGCACAACACAGGATCCTGCTGTGCCCAAAAGGGCCGCTCTTGGATTTTAGGCACCAGGTAATTAATACTTAAATCAATTGGCTGTCAAATGCAGGCACAAAGTTCACACATTGGTGCAGTCCACCACTAACCTTTGAAGAATAATCTAGTGTCAGTCACTACTTCATTAAGAAATACACTTGGCAAAACCTGTTTGCAGAGGTATTTACATCAGCCCTAGAGAAACCAGGAATGAGTAGCAATGGAAAAAGCCCTGCTGCAATGAAAGAGCCCCTGTGCCTCTTACACAATGCTTTGGACGACTACCAGCTCCTTGGCAAAGTTCAGCAACAGGACAGAAAGTGGTCACTAGGGCAAAGACATGCCATTTTTATGTTCTCCAGAACCAGAGGGTGACTGACAAGCTCCTCTCCTTGCTCAGGACAACGCCACTGGGGTACGCCTTGCACAACGGAGGGCTGAATCACATCTGAGAACCAGACTTTTATCAAAGATGACGAACATATGTTGAAGATTATCAAAGACTCACTTCTTGGCATAAAATCCATGTATTTGACTTTGCTGAGTAGTTCCTACTTCCTTTTCTCACTGTGGTATCCAAGTGCTCTCTCTTTATATACATTCAGGCATATGTTCTGACTTCATGAACACCACTGCACAATTCCTATATCCTGTTCTGGCCCTGGTTGCCTTTCCTTTTAGCTCAGACTGGTCCTGGAAGGGTCTGGGAAGTTCCCTGAAGTTTCCAGTACTGCCACCCAGCCAGGATGTGCGAGGCATGGAGGCAGAGGCTCCCACCCCATCCCAAAAGCCACAAGGTGAGGACACAGTGCCTCTCCCCTGTACACACTCCTGCCTTGCAGCCCAGTGAGAACTCAACACACCAGCCATATGATCTTCAGCAAGGGCTCAAGTTTTTTGAAGTTTGCCAAACATTGGACACAGCAAAAATCTAGAAATTAGGAAGTGGTTAGAAATACACATATTAGAGGTTTCTAGTATACAGCCAAATGAGTCACAACTAGTGTTCTAACACACAGCTCAGCCACACCCTTTGCAGAACACCCAGCAGCCGCTGCAGCATGGGCACCAAGGCACCTTGAGAGCCAGGCCCCCTTGCAAGGCTGTGAGCACTCCCAGCGGGACACTACAGGAAAATTCAGTCGATCAGAAGGAAAGAAACTTAGATCTGTGTGTCCTGCAGGACTATGTACCTAACTGTCTCTAAACGAGTGTGAAATCTCTCTCTGCTGTCCTCAACAGCTCCCCATGCTTATCGGGCAATGTGACTACCTGCACCCTCCCGTCTTTTCCCCATTTATCCACCAACAAGGCTTCTCTTCAGAGCAGGTCACCTAAAAGGTAATCCCCTCATAGATCCCACCTGCAATGCTAATCCTGCAAGTGACTCTGTTTCTGCAGTCTGTTGTATGACTAAGAACAGAGAAACTTTGGGGCAAGAGCTGTACCTCAAGCACTAATGTATCCAACACCTGTGAGCACAGAGAAGCTGTGGCCCCGGTGGAGCTCTGGGTCAGACTGAGACCTCCTGCAAACATCAGTTTCTGTTTGGTTCTGTATCAATCTTCATTTCCTCTTCTGCTCACCTTCTGAGGCTAACCTGCCATGGAACAGCCCCTCAGGAGCCAAAGCCTCCACCGGGCTCTGAGGGCACTGCTCAGTTCTTAGCACACACACCCATTTGTTTGACACAAAGATTATTCCAAGGCATTAAAGTTGCCTTTATCATTTTCTGACTCAGAAAAAGACAAACATGAAGAAGAGCAAGGTAGGCACTCGGCCATGCCGGCTGAGAAGGTGGGTAGGTGAAGATCTGCAGAAGGACATGGACACGCTCAGAAGAATGGGGTCAGAGTGAGGAAGAGGGGGGATAGATAATGTGTTCCACCCAGAGATGATGGAAAATGACAAACTCCTTTGAGAGGTAAGCAATAATCAGCATAATATCCTAATGCTGTTGTGCTTTTTTCACAGCTAATTGAGTTATCACAAAAGGTATTCAGCTGCCAGCACCCTGCGCCAAGAGATAGAGTGGGTGCAGCCTTGCCAGGAGCTGCTGTCGCTCACCAGCGTGTCCCACATTTCTCTACTTGATCCTCCTCCAAAACTCCCACGCTCAGGCTTCCTCCTGAGAGGGGCCGGGTAGCCTGAGGCACAGCCAGCGCCAGAGCAGGGTGTGCAGGTCTGCGTGTCCTGCACTGCAGCCGCCGTGTGCTGGCCCGTGCGGCTGGGGGCTTTGGCTGGGGGTCCCCGGCAGGCATGCAGACTGTCCCTAAGGGGGGAGGGTGGTTCACAGTGTCTACTTTGAAGACAACTATGACTAAGTCCTTGCCTCAGCTGTCATGACTGGGAATCGATGCTCTTTCACTACCAAATGTCAAACAATACTGTAACAGGCATAATCCTAAGTGTGGCTCTAAGCAGTTATCCAGCCTCGATCACCATTTTTGATGTCTTATTGTAAAACATTCAGCATGTTTATTGTGGCAAGATTTTTCTATACAAGATGGCTTGTGATAATTTTTTTTATACTGATTGTTCCATTTGAATGGAGTGATTATTATAAAAAACAAAAAGAATCATTCCAGCTGAAACCTGCTGCGAAGGAACCCTGAGGCAGGCTCTAACACACTGTGAATGTGGTTACAATATAGCTCATAGCAATGCTAGGTGTGAAGGAAAACAGATTTTTACAATGTTTGGAGCTTTGTGTAAAAACAGTTGACAAAACAGAACACTGCAGTTGCCTACAACTTAAAACTGTCCTGTGACAAGTTTCTCTCTGTTAAAAAGATACCAAAACTTGCCTGCCTGATTGTCTTCTCTTTCCCCGATGTTACTCTCCTAAACACCTTGTCCTTTCAAAAATCTTTACATTTTCTGAGTGAATACTGACTTCATGTCATTTAAATGCAAGACTCACTCTGTCTCCATTTTTCATCCTAATTATGCAAAAGTCTAAGCTACATGAAGCATAAGGAGAAAATGGAGTTATTTGGTAATTAATGGCTAATGATAAATTGATTCCATTTTTTGAATCATTGCAGTTGTCATCTGCGGTATTTAAAACATGGGGCTTTTCAAAGCCCTTGGGTTCTTTTGTGTTGGGGGGCTTTTTAATGTTCCCAGTCAAAAAGAATGAATGTGAGTTATGCTAATGCCTGGTGGAAATCCAGGCTGGGTCTTGTTTCATCAGAGCAGCTACATATTTGATTTTGTATATAAACAGCTGAGCTCTGTGTTTTCACCTTCAGTCTGGGGCTTTGAAACCATGGAAGGAACTTTGGATCTAAAACCACTGGTGAAGCCCAAAATATGGTGGGCGAAACTTCAGGGAAAATGAATGTAGTGTGAGGTGGGGCTTGCCAAGAGGGAAGTTCTTCTCCCCAGAAATGTTCCTGGCTAAAATAACACAGAATGGGACAATAACAGCATTTAAATATAAAATCTTTAATGCAAGGGTTTTACAGGGGTACTGTACGAGTGGATTAAAGGGCATGTCTGCATGGCTGTTTCAGTACTGGCTAAGTCCACCACTGCAGCAGTGACAGAAGTCCTAAATAAAATTAATGTGATGCATAAGATAAATGAAGGGTAAGAGCAGGAGAGAGATCTGGGGGTTAAATGCCCTCAGTAGGTCAGACAGCCTGTCTCACCAAGACTCACATTTCTGAAACATCTAAAGAACACCTCAGTCTGAATGCCCTTTCCAAAAGGGCATGCCATGTGTTTCCCATGCCTGAGAAACCTCATCCCACACCAAGTGCATTGGCCTTTGAGCATGCAAGAGTCTGTGGGGCAGAGCAAACCACAGCTTGAGCCATCAAGTCCTACACTCAGATCCTGAACTCTCATCAATCCTCATCACACAGAAAGGCCAAGAAACAGTTCTTCTTCCAGACTTAACCTAGTCTGGCGGGAGACCATTCAACTGTGTCTGTAGCCATCTTCCTTGTGAGCACAATTTGAGGGATCTGTGGAGTCAACTGAGTGTCCCCTCCATGCTCCTCATAGCCCTGAGCTCATGGGTGGCAGCGTGAGAAGCCAGCTTGGCAGAGCAGTGGCGCAAACATCTGCTGGTCAGTCAAGCAGTTTGATTTGGATTATGTAGGCATTGGTCTCCTTGATGTCCAACAGTTGATTTCCAGGCCAACGCTTCTCATGATGTGCATTCCCAAATTCCCCTGCTCCTGCGATGATGGCGGGAAACAATTCAGCCAGAAACAAGAACTACATTGAGTAGGTGAAGGTGGGAGTCCTGGTGAACTACAGTCTGTGCCTTTCCACAACAGGAGGTTTTGCCCCAGCAGGAGCTTCACTTCTTCCTAAAGATGATGAAAATGAACTTCATCAAACTGCTGTCACTGGAGCTGTGTGGAAGCACAGTAAAGTGGGGGAGCATTGCAAATATCTTGAGAACAGGACAAGAAATGTTGGCTTTGAATATTCAGGAAGTCATTAGAAAGAAATCAAAGCTAGCATCTGGAAAAACATTTCTGAGGCTTAGAAATACTTCCTCAGCATGTCCAGGCCCTGTTGTCTCTTTGGGGCAGCAGGGGGAGGTCGCACTAGGAAATACCCTCCTTCCTCTTTCTCAGAGAGTGGAAATGCATTTCTTTCCTCAGGAGGACATTCACCTCCTTGTCCTTGGAGAACTTTCTGTATAATCTACACTCCCACGTGTTCAGCTACAGGAGGCAGCAGTGCAGCTTCTCTGTCCCTGGGATGGCCAAGCTGCAGAGTCCCACCAGTGCCCAGGCTGACAACAGGGCCAGCACTTCTGTCACACCAGAACTCCTCATTCCTACACAGGGGCTGCTCCCTTCAAGAACTGGACTAAACATCAGCCACAGAAGGTTTCTTCTGCAGAGCAGCTGCCAACAAGTGCAGTGAGAAAGAGAGCCTGTATGCACTAGGCATTGCAGCATTCCCTGTATCCAGCCCCAGCAAGTGGGAAAAGAAAGGGAGCAACCGACACTGCAAATTCTTCTGTCAAATTCTTTTTGAGAAATATAGATGCTGTTAAGCAAAGAAAAGCTTTAGGGTAAAATTGAAAGGGGCACTTTAGTAGGCTCAATCAGTATCTCACTGATTGACCGAAATCTTTCCAAATGAGAAATCTGCACCCTTAGGAATCTCATACGACCAAGACTGCAGATGACTTCAGAAGCCAGATGAAGATTTACATTCTCTAATTAATTCACTTTTTTATTCAGTATCTGAATAAACATGTTCACTCCTCTTGTTTTCTGATCAAAACTTTATTCTGATAATATGGCAGACATTGTGAGGTAGAAAATTATCCATCTGGCTAGAATTTATATCTAGTAATATCTTATATGTATTTTTTCCCAGAATATTTTCTTTTTAATATTCAAGAGAATATAAAAATAACAATAAAACCCCCTCTATTACTACTCCAGTTGCTCATAGATTGGTTGTCAGAACTATAAATGCAATAATGAGGAGGTTTGAGGGGCAGGTTAATGTTTCTTGCTAACATATGATGCTTTTAGCCTAAGGCATTGCTGGAGGCCAATACCACTTCACCTGAAACCAAAATCACCACTGAACAGTCATTAAATCACTCAGAGTTAAATGTAATATTACTGAGTCTAGAGAATAGTACTGTAATCCAGATTTGAAATTTCATTAGCCCATAGAATAGGAAGCAGGAATGCCATCTGAAACCTTGGGAAATCTTTATTTACCTGTAATGAAGGGTTCTGAGTCCAATTTCTCCCTCACACCTACTGTCATTTTACAGTGGTGTAACTCTCTCAGACTGGTGTGCTGTTTCTTCTGATTTATGCCTGTACAAGCAAGCTTACAGAATTCAAGTCTCTAGGTGCTTTGAAATATATATATGTGTGTGTGTGTGTGTGTGTGCATATGTGTGTGTTTGTTTTCCCCCTATGTATATAGCTAGGGAACTTCAATTTTTATTATTCCATGGCAATCTTTATCATGCAATAATTTTTACAGTCCAGGACCCACTACAGTAGGTGCTGTAACATATACATAACCATAGCAGGGTGCTGCAGCAGAACTGGTCTCACAGTCTAACTGACACAGATTCCCTTCACGTTTCCCCTACCTTTCCCAAACATATAAAAATCCTAGAGGAACTGCATCAGCCGCTGACTCAAAAAAATAACATTAGGGAGATTGACTTGACCATTAGTAAAAATGGGTGAAAAAACCCCACAAAACTTCCCAGGAGGCACTGCTGGGTTTTAGGCTACAGAACTCTGAAGGGAGTCAAAGCTGCTTGAGATTTGAATGAGTGTGATTCACACTTTAAGAACTGCTGGTTTCACTGCTGGTAATGGTACACACCACCCTGCGTCCCAGAGTATGTTCAGTTTAAAAAGCAGCCCTCTCTCTGGAAACCACATTTGATTAGAACAGCCCTGGGCCAGATCCAAAATCTGCCTGGATCAGGGAAACATGTGTCACATAAGTTTCAGCCCAGGACTGAGACATGTCACATCTCTTGCAGATTGGGCACGGAGAGTGGAATTCATTTTCCCATTTCCTCTGGGGTTGGGGGCTGGAGAAGATGAAGCCAAGTAAGGGAAATTGCTCTGCCGCACACAGAGGAAACATTCTGAGTCCTCTACTTTCTATTGCTGCAAGGCACTGATCCTGGCTGAAACCCAGAGCCCATTGGTACAGACCCAGCTCCCCTTCCCCCTCCTAATTAGCACAAAATCACCAGCGGAGAGAGGCTTATTCTGAGCAACTGTTAGTATTACTCTTGGTCACCTCCATATGGAGCAAGGAAGACCAAAATAATGGCCAGGGAATAGATAAGATGGGGATTTGTAACAGTCTGCACATCCTTGAGAGGAGAGGAGA
>WAAG01030310.1:255-18499 GCA_013390105.1 Tichodroma muraria
TGACCCTTTTGAACTGAATTTCTCCTTGTGGAAGAAAGATCCAGATGACAAGGTAATTGAGTATTCCAAGATGTGTCTCTCTGAGTCCCTTTTGTGAAAAATGTTGCAGTTTACACAAATAAATGAGAGCTTTAGCATAACTTTTCAAGTGTTATGATATGGCTGTTTGTCCTCATTGCCTCCACAGACATGCACAGCATAATTTCTCTCTGAGTTTCATCACACTACCTGCAAACACAGGTGTAGACTTCCAACACATGAGTCAGGTCCTTTGTATGGAACTAAGGCCCTGGACACCTGATGAGAAATCCAGCATCACCTACCATTTCAGCACCTAGATTAGCTGATGAGTCTGCCAGAACTGGTTGCTCATGGCAATCACCTGGCATAGGAAGAAAAACAGCTTTCAGTGTTTAGTACAAAATCACCCTTGGGGCATGATCCCACTGAAAAGCATTATTTTTTATAAAGAAAGACACTTTTATGTTTCAACCCTTTACAAATGGTAGGTGATTCTGCCTCTAAGCCAACAGTCCTTCTAGAAAAGAAATTAAATTTAAAGGATTGTGACAACATGTGAAGGTTTAATATTAATGAAGGATTTAAGGAATTCTTCAGCTGTATGTGGCAAATAGAGTAGCTGAGAGAACGTCAAAGAAAAAGCCTATGTGCTTCGAGTGCTCGAAGACATTTAGAAGTTTAACTGTACTATTAATCTAGGCCATCATCTGTGACAGCCTCAAATTGCTATTAATTCCATTGAATTTTACCTTTGAAATGATTAAATTTTAGGCAGACCAGAGAGAAAAGAAATCAAGGTTTTATATGTAGCATTAGGTCTGTGAAAGGAGTGATGGTGTGGATAAGGTAAAACACTGATACAAGTTTTACCATTTGGAACAGAAGTGGGTATCATTTACCAGAGACAGGCAAAGCATGGGTTTAATGTTGCATATAAACAATGCATCAATCTTGATCAGTACCGAAAGCCAGTAAACCTTATGGGAACGTGAAGTGACATGCACTGAAAGTGATGTTTAATCTGCAGAGAGAGATGTTAATGTTTGATCAGTCATAACGTTATAAACTGTGGTTCATTTTTATTAAGAGATCCTCTGTGAAATAGACCACTTCAGTAAAATGCAATTTGTTGTTTCATTAGTGTTGATATGGCTGTCCTTTCTTCAGTACCCAATACACTGAGAGGAAGTAAAAGAATTGCTGCTGGTAGAAAGGAAAAGGGCGGTGGAAAGAAATAAAGTTCAAAATATCCATGTTACCTTTCATACAGAAAAATCTTGAGCCTCTGGGTCATCATCAGGCATGACTGATACTGTACTGGTTGCCACAGAGTAAGAGCAAAGTTAGAAAGGCAAGGGGAAAGCAAATACTAAGCACATATCATCCCAAGTATAAGTTTTAAGTTATGTCAGACTTTTGAAGACACTAATCTCTATCTAAAGATCATTTTCTTACAAGGTTAGCTTCTTCTTTAGGTGCCAAATGCATAAAGCAAACAAAAAACCAAAAAATGATAACCTCCTGAACTTTCTATTCTAAGTTTTCCCTGTTCTATGTCTGATATCTGTGATGATTGTTGGCACTTGTCTTTCTTAATATGGGAAGGACTACGCATTAGTAAATGTTGCATGAGATAAAGAGAAAATCGATGGTTTGCTGGGCTTTATTATTCAAGAAAAGATATCTCAGAAGTTGCTTATCGTCTGTATTATTCCAAGAATGATAACCCAGGATTATGAGCCAAGTAGAAATGACTGTGAATCACTGTACATGAAAAACACCTGATGTTTCCAGTCTCCAGGAATTGCAGGTGGCTCAATGGCCACTAATATAAAACCAAGATGTGTATAAAAATTTTCCTGCTAGTCATACATGTAATGCGAGAAAAATCCATTATGTGTTTCAAATAAGTGAATCAGGGTAACTGGAAAAAGATATAGGTAGCTGTTATTTACAAGATGATAAATAAAATCAGTAGAAAAGCCATTGAAGGGACTGTGGCTGACTGAGCCTGCAGCATGGCTCTCAGGGCCAAGCTTTTCAGGGTACTTAGGCACCTAAAGATGCAAAGAGGTGCTGCCTAATGGTTAAAACTTTGACAGCTTCTTATCTGCATCTTTAGGTGCCTAAACACCTTTAAAAATGCATCTGTAGCTCCTAAGGATACAAGCCATGCCAGGATTTCGAGCCACTTGTTAATGAATCACCATCAGGAGCCAGTTGGAAGCACTTGCATGCTTGCTTGGTTTATTATAGATGTTGGGTCTGCAGTTCCAGACAAAGAAATGATTAAATATGGAACAGATAACACTGAAGTCTTAGAAAAGTATTTTTCATGAGATTTTGTGTGTGGTATTATGATTCAATATGTCCCAAACAGTTAACACGCTTGCATTCTGAAATTATGTTCCATTTCCCAAGGGATAGCCTTATCAGTTTATCAGGTATTATGGAAACAGATTATTCCAGCCTCTTTCAAACCTGTTTTCACTTTGTATAAATAATTAATTGTTCCCTAAAGCAGGACCTTGAACTAACTCTCCAACTTCCTAGGTGTATTCCCAGCAGTAGAATTTGCTTTACCTTATATAAATAATGAATACATCAACTATCACTGTATATTTTAGTATATATTTAGTATATTTTAGGCAAGTCTCTTAGCAGAGTATATGCTTGCACAGAATTTTTTATATTTTTGCTAAAAGCCAAGATTTTGCAAATTTTCTGGCTGTACTTGAGCTACAATTAGAAGATCTGCTGCTTTTCACATGGAACCAAAGCAATAAGTACCTATTTTGAATCTGAAGATTCAAAAATTAATCCATTTAAATTTGAAGTTGTTTTAGGTTCAGAATTCTGTTTTTAAACTATAAATACTGCAGACATATTTTTTTATTTTAGTAACAATGTTTCTTACTGCTACAAGCCTCTGTTTTTTTCTGCTTAGTTCATAATTATTTATTGTATGTTTTGTTTTGTTGCACATCTTACTTCTGCCAAAGCTGTAAGCTAAATTTAAAACTGGCAATGAACCTCTGACTATTTTTTACATTAGGAATCCTGACTGTGAGTCAGTTTTTCAGAGGCTTGTTACTCATGTCATTAGAGAAAAAAAATGTTCTGTCCTTATTGAAAAGAAAATGGAAATGTTTATGAATAATAGACATTAGTCCTACAAGGAAGCAAGGAGTCTGTAGGCTCTGTCTCTTGTTAGCTCCAAATGAGATAATCTACTAAAATTTATGTCTGAAGTTATTACAGGAAACCATGTCTGGTCCAAAGGCTGTATCTTAGCCTAAAAGCACATAATATAGATGAGAGAAGTCGTTGTCACTGAAATAATGTGGTTGTAAGATCTGATTTTTCAGGATCCATCAACACTAACATCACTCTTCCCCCCAACCTCGAACACTGGATAGCTTTTTCGATATTTCGAAGTTACTATGTTTTATAACACTGCTGGTTAGTGAGAACAGCATGCTTTGGATGATCATTGAATTAGTAAATGCCTTATGGGTTTCAATGTCTTGTTTGTATGCAGTATGTTGCTGAGCAGAAGCCACCGCAGCCCAATCAGACAAATCAGTAAGGTTATGACTGCACAGCTTAAAATATGGTGCGGGATCATTCCTGAACTTTGAGATGAAGTTTTACAAACTAGTTTGTGCTTGCATAGTCTTTAGAGATAGTCCCTCTTTGAGAGGTTTGTTTTGGAGAGGGAAAGAAACAGAACAGTTCAAGACAGAGAAGTGAAATGACCTAACAAAGAAGAGATCCTGACATTTCTTAGCTCTTCATTGTTCCCTGGAGTTAGGTTGCTGTCATGGTTTGGCCCTGATTGGCCAATGTGTAATATTGACACTTGATGAAACCAATGAAAGCGTACATACGCCTTTGTGAATACACATTTTTTAAGTGCGAACCTGGGAAAGGTTCCTTCTTCTGGTTCCCGGTTGGAGCAGAGGTAGCAGGCGCTGCCTGGCCGCTCTGCCGTGGCCCTCGGGGCCTGGCTGGGCCGGGCCTGGCCTGGCGCGGCCGGGCGGGGCAGGGGAGGCCGCGGGGCCGAGCCANTGATTGCTTTGGCATGGCTGCTGCCTCTGCTAACTCTTTCAATACACAGATGAAACCAGAAAACTTCTGTCCTCTCTTGAGTGAGAGAAAAGCCAGAGTGAGGACACAAAAAGAGACCACATGAAGACATTAAAGTCAGTGAAGAAAGTGATGTCCTAGATGGAAGGAAAATAAGGAGTTGTTTTATTTTCCACATTAAAATCTCTTATAAGGTATGGTGATGGACTATGATTTAATGAGACATTTCCTTTAAACCATAGAGAAGTATGGGGAGATGGAAAGTTCAAATTGTAAACCTGAGCAAAGGAATGCAGTATTGAATGAGCCAATGTTGAAGTGGTTGTGATTGCTGAGAAGTTTGAACAGAGAAATGAAGATTCTGCTCCCCCGAGAAGAAGACGAAGAAGATGAAGAAGAAGAAGAAGAGAACCTCTGTTCCCTGCAATGAAGATAATCTTAAAGATAGATAAAGAGAACCTTTGTTTTTGAACAGTTTGTCTTTAAAAATAAACCCCGTATGTCTGATTTTGGCCCAGAAGCACAGCTATGAAAGGCCTGTGAACATGGGAGGAACTTCATGACACATGGAACATTCTGGGCAGCTGTTATCATGGAAAGTTTGTTTTGTTTTTTTCCATAGCAAATAAGAGATGCTCCAATCCCTAAAATAATTGAAGAAAGACTATTCTAGAATTGGGAAAACTGACTGAAAATTCTAAATGTGATTACTGTATGTTGTCAGTGGGAATGAAAGAAATTTGGTGATAGAGGAAGAGTGTTTTGAAGGTTTCATTCTGATTCTTGTTTTTTTTTTTTTTTCCTTTTTTGTTAGTTAATAAAGTCTGTTCTTTTCAAGTTTGACCCTGCTTTGCTCTTGATTACAAAAATTTTAAATTGGCAACCTAAAACCACAACACAAATTGATATTTCTGTCTGGTTTCAGACTGAAACCATGACAGTTGCTAAGTCAGACATGCCTTTTTCATAGAAAACACCGAGGAGGATCACTTACACCTGGTCACACCCACTAGTCAGTGTGGAAGCCATTTAGGAGATGGAAAAATATTTCCGCATATCCAGTCTTTGTGATCTGAACTGGTTCCCCCTGGTGCCTAAACCACAAGCCTGGGGGATATGCTAGGGTGGGTAAAGTGCCTTTTTCAATGATCCCAACTGTACAGTCTTTGAGATAATAAGTGTAGAGTTAAGAAACCAACTCTTCTGATGGATACTTACAGGATCCCAGATAACTGAATGGGATCTGATGCAGCTGCCTCTGATATATTGGTGTTGCAAGTGATGCTTCATGTCCTGCAGTGAGAGGCCATTTACTCCTGAGGGTGCCTTCATCATGGCACAGCTGGATATGATGGACACAGTGAGATATATACCTGCTCATGTCAGAAAGTTTTGTTCCCATTTTGGGTCTACAGTTTGACCATAGAATAGTGCTCCACATACAACACAGGCTTAGGCAGCAGCTAAGAGGCTGATGAAGGCAGCAAAACTTGAAAGACTTTCTGCCAGAAAGATAACATATCTTTATGTTACATATCAGTAACATAGTCACATATCAGCTGAATGGGACTGTTGAAAATGTCAACAAAGCAAAAATCTTGGACTTCAGTTTCTAACATTGCAGTTACATTCTTAAATATGTTTACGATTATGTATCAGTCAGACATGCCAAAGTATAAGAAATGTCCTTAAAAAAAAATTCCTCTCTGTACACTGGGATTCATTGCTTTCGTAGTCTAAATAATCCTTATGGACAGATCCGCAGCAGGTATAAATACCTCTTTTCTAAATAACTCATTTCCTCTATCCGTTGTGCTTGGGAATCTTCTTTAACTGACTGTCTCATCTCCTACTGGATAATCTTTTAATAGCCTCAGTAATTTTCTGGTTTTTTTTGTGGTGTGTTTTTTTTTTTTTTTTTCTTCCCTTATCAAAATCAAAACATATGCAATAAGTAAACTCATATGATGTTCCTGACTGGCACTGGCTAAGTGCTCTCAACCACCATCCATTTAAAGGCAGGTTTTCATTCTGCCAAACATTTTGCTGATATCCGTAATCATCAAGATTTTGCTTTCCCTATATTTAGCAGGAAACATTTTCTCTGCTTTTCTCACTTCTAAGCAGTTTGGGCCACATGTGCAGCTAAGAAGTTCACAAATCTTTAGTTGCTCAGACTGGGGAAGTTAAGATATTTCCTGCTGGAACAGGATCAATAGAGGTTTTAGGCACTTGCCAATGGCCTTTTAAGGAAATTATCTTAGACAACCTTCTGGACAATGATCCTTTCAGAATGTAGTGGAGTTCAGGCACATTTAGAGGTCATCCATTCTCCCATTAATTCTACCTTGCTGAGAAAAATGCTGAGGGAGGTACAACATAGCAAATACCTTTTACTCCATCAATAATTTCCCTTTTTGCTACCAGCAAATATTGCTGCAATTAAGCCACAGTTGGATGCAAGAGTACAATTATGCACTCTGCATTACTGTAGAAAAGAAATAATTACTTCAAAATAAATGTAATTGAAATACCCTAGCAACCTGAGTGGGTTTAGGTGCATACACTTTGAGACTATTTTAGATGAGCATTCTGCTGTCTGAACCTGCCTTAGAATATATTGCAATGTAAAGTTACATATTGGGTCTATCAAAGATTTAAGAACTGGCTTTGACTGATAGGCTTAAAAAAGTACATTTTTGAAAGCATATTATTTTTTTTCCTGCTACCTTTTTATCAATGGGATCTTCAGACAAACAATTGACCTACAGCACTGTTCTCACAGAAATTTGCAACTGGGCTAGTTACGACTTCAAGTCCTGAAGAAAAGTTCTGTAGATGGGGGAAAAAACCTCCTATTGTCCTCACAAGCCTCTGGAGCAAATCTTTTCATTTCTCACGACTCTGATTTAAGGCAAGATTTCTAAGACATAAATGAGACGAAGAATTTTTTAGACTTTTCTCACATTCCCTTGTTCTGCAACAAAAAGGTCTGTGCTACAAGTTTTAAAGTAAGTATTTCAGCTCAGAAATGCATTGACTCAGTGTGGAAACTCCTTTTGTATTTCTCAGACCTCCAGTATGAAGCACTTGAATGTGAAGAACTGTATAACCTCTTCAATTTAAGTCTTGTACCTCCCAAACATGGTTAGAAAGATCTAATTATGTGCAGAAATTTTCCTGTATTTTGTTCTTGCTCGGCTGGAGGCCAGCATAGAGGGGTCCCTGCTGATACACAACATTCCTGGTGGGGAATGGTGGAATACAGAACAACTAGTAGGCTGTTTTTAAATTTTCATGGGAAGTGAGTACAGTGCCCAGATATTCCCCAAAGAATGTAATAAAAGTAAATCAATATGTTAAAGACTTGTTCTTTTCTTAAATATTTAAAATGATGATAGGAAATCTAGAGTTTCTGTATTCATCATCACCGTGCTTTAGAGTCCTTGTTATGTTCGTTATTATTGCCCTTGTTAAAACAAAACCAAACCAAAAGAACATACACACCACAAAAAGAGAAACTTCCCTGTGTTTACCACTCAAAGGCTGTTTTGGATTGTCTGACTGCTTATGCATAAACCCAAATAACTGGAAAAGTCCCTAAGAGAATACCAGCTTCACAAAACTCATATTGTTTTAATGCAGTTGTTTCTGTAGGTTGCCTAGTTTCAAAGTGACCCTGCGTTTTCAGAGGCACTGTTAGGAAAATCTTGTCACTCTCCATGGCATGAGTGGTTTATGCTATTAGGGTAATAAGTAGAATAAATTTAACATGATACAAACACTAAATTTGAGTAAGCTTCTGTGAGACCTCTGCAAATTCACAAAGTTAATCCATTAACTTCACAATTCTCCAATGGAAAATAAATTTTAATGGTTTTATAGACTCAATCCACACAGACGTGAATTTCCCCTAATTTCTCCACACACTTACTTTCTCCTGTTAAGTGCTGAACTTAAACAAATAAAAACTTGTATTCCCACATGGTTCATAGAGCTATATTGACACACTTTCCTCATCTGTGAAAGAAGAATAGAACATTATCCATCAGGTACTCAGAGCAAAGAGGCTGGAAATTGTAAGAAGGGCAATAAAAGTGCCAGTAAATATACCTGAATGGAAAAAAAACAATGTGAGGACACAGAAAATGCATATTACACTCAGCAGACTAAAAACAGGATTAGAGGGTACTAACAAACATAATATCTGGTTAAGGCCTGCAGGACAGGAGGAAAAAAAAAAGTTTGGATTTTTCCTTTGAAAGTGTTGAAATTCTGCATGAACAGAAGCTTTTTGCACTGCTTCGCTAGGCTACAGAAGCCAAAGTTGTGGATGCAGTCTCAAAAGAACTGTTACCTGCTCCTCAGCCAAAGCTCCTACAAACTCAAGGGTGACAATCAGCTCAAGGGTGACAAAGCTTACCCTGCTGGAAGACGCCTCCAAGAATTTTGTGCAGAAGTATTTTGTTTTGGAGATTAGAGGACTAGAAGTGAGAAAAGTTTTCTTAGGAGATAGGAGGTTTTTAGCAGGTTTTAGTAGCATCCTAGACTTTGACTATTGTTCGGAAAAACAGCCTGTGAAATTCCAGGAAGCAAAGATTACTGTACATGTTAACAAAGCCATGATTTGTGGCAAGAATTAGCTCTGAGGCGATAGAGAGAAATTCTGATTTTGACATTCTGGTTTGGTAGAAATGAAACAAGTCTCTGGATTTTAGCTGCTCAGCTGCAGCACAAAAGTCTTTTCCAGCCAATCGGTGCACAGGACACGCTTTTGTGGGTTTCTAATCTTGTTCTTTTTTTGCCTTGTTCTGACTTTGCTAAACAACGCACATTGTATTAGCAGAGCAATGCATATTGATGTTTCCTAGTATTACAGTGAAAAGGGAATACTGATCTCCTTGCTCCCATTATATGTTAGCATTATCTCCCTTCAATGGATTACTTGGAGTTTATAGGCATGCCCCAGAGTGATTTGTAATCACCATCTTTAGCTCCTCTGTCCTTGCAAAGAAAATACTAAATAGTTCGCTTGCATGTCTTTGCCATTCACTGAAATGACATTACATATGAGGAGCCATATTCTGCTATCCCTCGTTGTGTAAAAAATCCTGGGAATGACTGGAAATCATAGTATCAATTGGTATGTTTAGCAAAACAGAACACAGCCTGCAAACAATCGGAAAATGTCTGAAAGCATACTGGGAGACCTTTCACTCTTTTTAGCAGTAATTTCAAGCAAGGACGTTCCCCCTTCACCTCCTTCTTATGGTCTGAAAGCTGTGGCACATTTGGGTGTTAAGAACCTCATCTCCTTTGTTAGCATAGATGAAGGAGGCAGGTACTGGTGTGTATGAAGACCTTACAGATAAATGAGCCATATTCAGCTGGAAAACAAAAGCTCTGGAACCCTATAGGAAGAGGCCACACTAGTGGGAAGGGCTTTATTTGGCTGCACATGGGGAAGATGGTATTTGCTTTTGTTTCTGGACTTTCATACACTGTGCTTTTCCCTAAAAGCAAAAGTCTTTAAGAAAACTTGCAAGGCTGTCTTTCTGTTTTTCTTGTCTTGCTGGGGCTGGTTATTGCTTGTCCCTTATTTTGGTGGGTTTGTGGGCTCTTCACTGCAGTGCCTGATTACAGGTCCTGCTAGATGATAATTAGCAGTTTTGAGTCACATTTTTTTTTCTCAATCCAGACCTCTCACTTGTTTGATCCTTCACTTGATGTAATTTTTTTGCAGGGAAGAGAGCCTCCAAGGTCTGGGATTCATGGTACAAAGCATTAAGTTAGAGACTGAAAGAGACGCTTTAATAAACTGCCATGGTCATGCTACATAGCAGAAATCAGGATGTGCTGCTGAAAAGTTTGCTTTAATGTCTAGACTATAGATGTTTTTGCTGGATAGCACTTGTTCAGATATTGATTGTGGGGAAAAAAGCCTCTTTTTTCCAAGTCAGCTTTTATGTGGGAAGAGGACAATGTAAGAGCGTCCTGGATATTTGAAAATACAACGTCCTGATAAGATAATACACCTCCACTTCTATCAATGTTGCTATTGAAAGCCAGAACACAGAAAGTGGTAATGAGTATAAGAAATGCTTCAGTTAATGTAAGGAGAGAGCCAAGAAAGAATTCCATTATCCACTTTATTCTAGGGAATTTATGGTGAGAGCTGAATGCAATATGTGACAGATTTCAAAAGACATAAGTCATTCAATGAACACTAATGCCTCTACCAAAGAAATGCATATGAAACTGTTTTATGACTGAATTTCAATATGCAGGTATAAACAACATTGTCAGTGGAAGGTTCTGCTTGGTGGTTACCAGACTATGGTATTCTTTGAACTTTCCTACTCCAGAGAATGCAGTGAAGTGCTCAGCACTGAAGTTTAGTCATGATCCTTCAGTCTCATACATGTCATTTTTATGCTGTATTGCACAAGAATGGATTAAGGAAGTCTTTGAAAAAAAAAAAATCTTAATTTTTATCCTTCTCTGAATGTCTCTGTTGGCAGCATATTTTTAAAGCCTTGTTAGATATTCAATTACATATGTATATGTATATATATACATACATACGGTGGCATTATTTGCAACTTATTTCCTTACTTTGGAGAGGCTTAAATGTATGATAATAACAACGTTTTAAAGGAGTTTTGGGGGTTTATCTAGGTACATTAGATTTCTGCACCATTTCATTTGCTGCCAGCGAAAGCAAGAGAAGTTAATGTCAGAAATAGCTAAGAAGAATACTTAAAATACAAATGTCAGCATATGTTTTTTGCCTAAACAGAACGAAGCAGTGAAGACTCCTGCGGCTCCCCTCGGTGCCGTGCTGCTCCTCGGGCAGGAGGTGGAGCTGTTGATCAGCGCTGCTGATCGCTCCCGACAAAGGGATGATGCACCCGCCACCGCCTCAGCCCTCCTTCGCCGAACTTAGAAGAAGCAGCCACCTGGAACTTATTTCAGGATTTGAATTCAGTCACTTTACTGCTTAACAGTGACCTGCCGAACAGTTTAACCATGTTACTTTCCCCTCCTTTTATGCAAATCAGAGAAAACAGCCAGAGAAAATAAGAGGTATAAAGCGATACGTAAAATTTTGTTACCTGCATTAAAACATAGCATGATCTGTGAAAAGGGAAAAAAAACCCCAAAAAACCAATCAGCATCAAAATATCATTTGAGGAAGTCAGAGAAAGCATCAAAATATCATTTAGGGAAGTCAGAGAAAGGGTGTTATAAAATAAGTGAGAAAAAGATTCAGATATTTTTTTATCTGGATGTTCCTAGACTTATAAAGGTTTCCATTCAGTACAGATTTCACATGGGAAAAATCTTCCTTCTGCAGTAAAGTTCTGTGTTCTATTAAAAATGTTTAGTACCTTTAGTGCTTGTGAAACACTGCAGACATCCGGCCTGTGCTCAAAAAAAAATAGAACAAGTCCCTGCATTATGATTTTCTTCCTCACGCTGTTCTCATTATATAGGAAAATAACCCTTGAGATCAGAGCTAAAAGACTACTTGTAGGCAGCATGGACATTTCTAGTGATAGCCTTAGTCAGGATTCATGCTGCAGTGGTACCCTTTTTTCTCTTGTTCTCTAAAGCTAACTTCAGTTTTAGCTAACTGCTCTGAGACTTATAACTCCTAGGAACTACAGGCTTGCTTTTCCATGTGACTAAATGGATTCAAGGAGCATTGATTTTTGTCTACAGGGTATTGAGATGTTATTAAAGGGCCAGACCATAATTTGGAGTTTTAGATGATAGGTTACCCAGATGATGGGTCCAGTTGTGTGCTACTTTCTCTTCATGCATGCAGAGTCTGTAGGGACTTCCTCTTCTGCGCCAGTCTCTCATTCACCTCACATCCCATTCTTCAGCGTTACTGAGCTGGCTTGGGGCCTGCAATCACAAGCAGTCATGTCCTTTTTCCCATTACTTTTTCTTCCTTCCACTATGAAGAGAAAAAAGGGAAAGTGCTGTGGTTCTCATTCCCCTTGGGAGCAAATCCTTCAGTGTGAGAATATAAGAATTGCTCAACTAGATCAGAGCCAAGGATCACCTTGCTCAAGATCACATGTCCACCTGGCAAGGGCAGAGCAAAAAAAAGTTTAAGAAAGAACATAAGTGTATGACAGGCTTTCTCCAGACAGCATAATCTCATTTTGAGGCAGTCAGCAGTTTATGCGATGCATAAGCAAATGATTGTCTTCTTTATAATTCCTACTTCTCCTTAATACAATTCATCTTCAAATTCCTTTCTACTTTTGATTTGCACAGCACATTGCAGTGGTGGGTTATACTTGACCATTTAATGGGATGGTGTCTTATTCTTCTTTTTACATTTAATTCCTAATAATTCATTACCTAACTCTTCCAGACATCACTTTTCTCAACTCTATAGCCCTATTTCATACTGCCTTCAGAACTGGGTTATCTGCAAAAGAGTCCTGCTCCATGTCGACTCTGCGAACTGTTCAGGACTCCTAATGTACAGAGTGGTCACTGGCATGTACCAAAGGAAAAAAATAAAACCACTGCCTGGAATATCAAAACATCAATTTTAGTATCCAAAAAAAGTAATATCCTCAAAACTGTGTGTATACATTGATTGAACATCTTAAAAACTCTTTGACGCCAAAGTGTGCTAATTCCTTATTTAGAAAAGACAAAGAAGAAATGACAGGTAAGTCAGGCTGCCTACCCAAAGTCACAGTGTCAGAGGCAAGACAATTTGCAAGTTTTGTACCCACTGGAGCTCCTCATCCTTCTGGAGGTACTTACTTACCCTACTGCATGTCTTCATTACAATTTTTACACTTGGGTTTGGCATTCTGGGTGACAGTAACAGAAAAGACCTGACTCCAATCCACAGAATACTGGATGCCCATGAAGAAAATCCTGTTCAAGGTGACAAGGTTTATTTACTCTTTCAGGTGCATAACAGCTTATTTGCTGTGAGATCCCCAGGTTCTTAGCTGGACATCCACTGGAGAGATTAGAGATGAAAAAGGGTGACATTTCAAGTCGCTGCTAGTATCTGAGAACCTTCAGTGCAAATTACCAAATATGAGACTTCTCCATCAGGAATCCTTGGAGACCACTGTTATTTTCCAAAGTGCTTTCAAGTGCTTTCAAAAAAAGGCTTACCTGACATTTCTCTATGCAACTACTCCTTCTGTCTCTTTGCTCCTCACCTGTTTTTCCTGTGACCTGTATTTTCACTTCACAAATTGACTTCACATTTTTTCTTAAGAAAGAATAAAACCTGTAAAACTCTTTCTTGGGCTTCTGTCGGGGTTTCAGTCTGAAACCAGACAGAAATACCAATTTGTGTTGTGGTTTTCGGTTGCCAATTTAAAATTTCTTAATCAAGAGCAAAGCAGGCTTAAATTTGAAAGGAATAAAGACTTTATTAAATAACACTAAAAGGAAAAAAACCCAAGAATCAGAATGAAACCTTCAGAACACTCTTCTTCCCTCCCCACGCTTTCTTTCATTCCCACTGTCAACATACAGAAATCACACTCAGAATTCTCAGTCAGTTTTCTGAATTCTAAATAATCTTTCTTCAGTTCTCTTAGGGATTGGAGCATCTCTCATTTGCTATGGAAAAAAACAAGCTCCATGAATAACAGCCACCTGGAACATCTGTGTCGTGAAGTTCCTCCCATGTTCACAGCCCTTTCATAGCTGTACTTCTGGGCCAAAATCGGACATAAGGGTTTATTTTTAAAGACAAACTGTTCAAAAGCAAAGGTTCTCTTTATCTATCTTTAAGATCATCTTTATCTCAGGGATCAGAGTTTTTCTTCTTCTTCTCTAAGGGCAAAGAGTCTTCATTACTTCATTTCTCTGTTCAAACTTCTCAACAATTACAGCCACTTCAGCACTGGCTCACTCAACACTGCATTCCTTTGCTCAGGTCTACATTTTGAACTTTTCATCTCTCCATAATTCTCTATGGTTTAAAGGAAATGTCTCAATATATTATAGNTCGGGCAGGCTGACCCTGCCAGGGCCACCCCCGCCCGGTCTCAGCGGCATGATGTCTTGTGGCTCTGGGACAGCTCTGGGAAGCTCTCCCAGCGGCCGCGCTGCTGGGGAGGGCAGCTCGGATTCCATCAGGCAGATCTCAGCGGCCGTGGCTCGGCCCCACGGCCTCCCCTGCCCCGCCCGGCCGCGCCAGGCCAGGCCCGGCCCAGCCAGGCCCCGAGGGCCGCGGCGGAGCGGCCAGGCAGAGCCTGGTACCTCTGCTCCAACCGGGAACCAGAAGAAGCTTTCACGAGTTCTCACTCAAAATGTGTATTCACAAAGGGGTACCCATGCCTTTTATTGGTTTAATCAAGCGTCAATATTACACATTGGCCTATCAGGGCCAAACCACAACAGCTTCGTTTTTCCAGATGATTTGTTTGTTCTGTGGCATGAAAATAGATTTCCTACTTCTGATGTTCCACTAGTTTCATGTTATTAAACATAATCAGTAGAATATACGCTGTGCTTTTGACTATTATGTCTTGTGCCCACAAAATTTATGAATACATGCATATATAAATAAACAGAACACATGTATGTGCACTGAGGACCTATGCAACCATGGCAGTGGTTTCAGGATCCAAATCTTTCTGTATGAACCTTTGACTCAGTGGTTAAATTAGATTTCAATAGACAAAGATGTGTTTAAAACCAGACCCTCTTTTTCAGGCACAGCCCTTCTTCTGAGAAAGAGCAGTAGTAAACCCTTGCCTCTCAAACCAAGGTTTTAATAATATTAATTTCAAGCTGAGGACCATCAAAACATCTGGAAGCTGCACAAAAAATGCGAAGCTGCACAGTAATATAACAGATGTGCTATGTAGAAGCTTTGGTGTTCTGAAGCCTGCATTCACTCCTAGTTATGCATAACCAGGTTTGCCCTACCAATCTCCCACTCCTTTGCACGTGGCTGAGAGACATCTCCATACTGTGGAGTAGACTAGGTAGCCTTGATAGCTAAGCATTTTCCATGACTGACTTAAGCATGCTGTTTTAAGCCTGAAGCTGATGCAGACCTGGTAAACTGAAGTGCAGAATGCTGCAAGTTTGGTGGGGCCATTGTTATTTTTTGCACCCTTGCTACTCCATGCAATTTGCTGTGAAAAGAGTGGCAAAAGGCATGAACTATATCTTGATGTTTTCTGCTTTTGAATATTATACAATTTTAATTATACCCCTTCTCCTCATCAATGAGATAATTGTCCTTAGAATAATATCAAGAAAAAAATAAAAGGCTTAACTCTTTTTTACAGCACATTCAGATTGAAAACAACATTTTCAATATAGATTAACTAGGATTTCAGAAGCAGTTCACATAGGAATCATTGGAGATATTCTTGTTCTGAGGTAATATTCTTGTGTCAAGGCCTCTACATGAAGGATTTCTTCTGGAATTCTCTTCTCTTCTTGGTCTCAGGATAGTATGTGCAAGATATTATTTCAGCATTATCAAGTTTTGGTAAAATACTAGAGAATAGTCATGTTTTTAAGATATAGTTAAACAATTATTTCAATTTTTATAGTTAAACAATTATTTCAATTTGTAACAGGAAAATTATTTTCCTCTTATCCATGTCTCTCTGTGTGGCATGAGAGAAAGAGAGAGAGAGAGAAAGAAAGAGATGGGTGGCTACTACAACTGGGAGAAACTCATACATAACTGTCACTAGTAATTCACTATTGCAATTTTTAAAGGAGTACTCCGAAAACGCCAGTATTTTATTCACAATTTACTATATACAATATTATTGGTGGATATTCTGCATAACTCAGCAAAATCTCAAAATATCTTTGGGCTTGGTCTGAGATTGTCCTGAAGAAAAAGCTTATCTACATTTAAAGCAAAATTTGCAAAGCTGGATAGCACCTGTCATGCAGAAATGTAGTGACAGTGTGTGCCTCGATAAATCCTTTTGAACTACTGAAACCAAGCTGTCTGTTGGCTTTTATAAAGGATGTCAATTCATGAGGTATCTGTAGAGAAAATGAAATAATATTTTGATTCTGTGGTTTTAGACTTCAATTTATCAACTGATATTTTCTTTTGGGAAGGGGGAAGGACATCACTGCTTTTATCTTTTTTCCTGCCATTTGGCAGTTTACGGAAACCTATTCCTTGTTATGCAGAGGTTCGCACTGATACCAGAAAAAGTTGTGCATGAGTGAATAAGAACTTCAAAAATGCTACCGAGCTGAAGAGTTCTATACGTATCTTAATTTCAATAATGCATCTTACAGCAGCATTTGAATTTTCTCCATGAAATTGCAGTGATGTGGCATGATATTTCAAATCTTTGAACAACTGGCAAATTCCTGGAACAGTTTTCACTAGATGTCTTCCAAAAGTGCAGGTCTTCCTTGTATCAGAAATACTGATATGTACAAGTTGATTCGACCTGCTATTACTTTTAACATTCCTCCAGAATATTTTTGGGGAAAACCAGTAGTTACTGAATTTCTTTTCAAAATTTAAAAGTGATTTCTCACAAAAGCTTTGCTTTCATCTGTTGACTATATATATATTTTTTAAGCACACTTTCATGGTAAGTTACTTTAGCACTTGCTGCTTACGACATAAATAGAAAATGTTTCTAGACTCTAAATATTAATCTCCTTATTGCCACTCTTTGAACAGAAAAAGAATGTGCACTGCCAGAGATTCAGCCTGGATGCTGTATTTTCCCATGATAAATATCTTTTCCATTTCTTCAGCCTGCAAAGTACTTTTGTCCTTTATTTTCCACTAATGCTTATGATAAAAAATTAAATTACTGTTCATCATTTCAATAAGTTTCCCTCAGAGAATCTCTGTTAAAGAACAAACATTTAAAAGGAATGCGGAAGCTTTAGTTTTATACACAGCCCTACTATATTATTCATTGCAATGCATTTTTAATGTCACAGAAAGAAAAGTAAAATATATTTTAATTTCTGGGACTAGGCAGCCAAGTGATCCAGGGAATCGCAAATTCACAAAGGCTGAAGACAAATGCATATAGTGCAAAATAAACCCCACACCAAGCCCAAACCTTTCTAGCCTCCGGTAACCTGAAGGTTTTCATGAGAGATTTGTGAAAACTCTTGCTGGTTGAAAATCTTCTGAGACTGTCACCATGGTGCACAGATGCTGGGAACCTCTGACCTAGAAGCATTCAATGTGTTTCAGACACTCTTTTTTCAGTGAAGAAATAGGTCAGCAAGAAGATAATGAAAGAAAAAAGGCTAAAAACAAAGCTATAGTTATTAACATAGCTCTTAGGATTACGATAAAGTTTTCTCCTGTCTCTTCCCCCTCTTTTTACTTCTTATAAAGAAATCAATCTTTTTTCTTTTGTACATTTGTTCATAAACAAACTCATTTTGACTAAATAATTGCAATGATTTAAGTGAGCTTCTTTTATATTGTTTGAAACCTGGGTACTATTTTACAAGAACAAGGAGTGAATAATATTCTTTACTTTGTTTATGAATTGTCAGGGCTAATGGTTTTCTTTGTGTTGTATTCTCTTGGAATTCAGCCATTTATCTTCAATCAACGGAAGTTACAGCATCTAGTGAAGAATCGATTTTCAAACCCCTCTGAACATAAGACTGCAGATTAAACCTTATGGACACTATGTTCTTCAAACATGAACACACCTTTTATGCTATACAATGGTGGAATAGCATCATTGTTTGATATAATAAATGAGAAACAGAGCGGGATTTTCAGCTTTTGTTATGTGATTCACAACAAAGTGTCTAATCAACTGTAATTTTCAAGCATGCATTTTGAAGTTTGGAAATGTGTATGGTTAATGGATATTTCCACAGACTAAAAAACTTAATTTGCATTGTAGTCTGCCAAACATCTGATAGCAACCCACCCATTACATGAGACAAAACTGATCAGAAATTCAAGAACAATAGACACAGTTTACTTTTAAATAGTGACTGTGAGGACTAATCATTTAAAAACATAATTATTTTAATGACGAAATCATTGTATTACAAAAGCAATTCTTGCAAATTGGTAACTTATTATTATTTCAATTGTCCCTTATGGATTATTAAGACCTTATTTTAACAGAAGAGAGGAATGTTT
>WAAG01030315.1:11708-27361 GCA_013390105.1 Tichodroma muraria
CGGCGCTCCGCCCGGCCGAGCGAGGGTCGCGGCGCGCCGGCACGGCGCTTCTCCGCCTGTCGCCTCCCAGCAAAGCCGTTTCGAAACGCGTCGTGGGGGCAGCTGTGAAAGCCGGGGCGAAATCTCTGCGGAGTTCGGGAGTTTCTTGGTAGTCCTGCATCCTTGTTGGATGCTCCCGAGGTTTTTTCTGGAGCGTTGAAGTGTCTTAGAGGATTTCAATGAAATGAAATCTGATCAAATTTAATGAATGAAATTTAGTCGCATGAAACGTTTTTAAGTAGCTTTTGCTCAAGTGAAAAGTCCGGTTTATATTTAAACGTCGAAGCTGATTCCAGTGAGTTCATAATGCACCCAAACTTTAAGTATTTAACTGCAGACAGCTGACCAAAATAATTATTTGGTTTCGTTATGTTTTCCCAAAACAATTGGCCTTTCTACTTAATTTTGTAGCTTAGTTTTGTAGCACTTAACAAGAAATTATGGATGCCAAAATTATTTTGCCAGCAATAGAAATGCTGTTTAGATAAGGCTGGAGCAATTGGGAAGCTTGATGGCAGGAACTAAGGACCAGATTCTTATCTGGTCTTAATAGCATCAGTTTGAATAGAGGTAATAGTTATGTCTAAATGCTTTCTTTTTGCTATAGCAACAGTCAGAACTTCAGGTAATTAAATTCAGCCTCTCTCTGATGTGAAGCTCATTGGAAATTATTGAAAGCTATTGCAAACCAGTGATTTCTCAAATAAGCTGCAATTTAAGTTGCCCTGAAACAAAACCAATAACTGCTTTTGGCAAATTCTTTAATCTCATTACAGTCACCATAATTGAACTCCTAAAGCTTTTGTGTTGCGGAGGAAAAAGTTGTGGGATCACTGCAGGATCTGGTTGTTGCATGTCACAGAAATGCTTTAAACAGCTTGTGCTGTTCTCCACTCAAATGGCCAAGATGCTCAGTCCCTGTTGTTTTTCAAGGTGACCCTTTTTGCTTGAGTAGCTCCCAGACCTGTACCCTAAAATCTGTGCTTGTCTTTGGCTTGCATCTGCTTGCTGTTCTTCCACTGGAGACATTGCACCCATTTGCTTTAAATTCGAGGCTCTCCCTGTGTGTTGGCACCTGCCCAGCCCCATCTGGCCCTGGGATGGGTGTTTTGCTGTTGCCATCGTGTTTGAGCTGCTTCAGATAACGGTGCGTAGCCTGGTGCTGCTGTACTTGTGGAGTGATTCTTGCTAGAGCTGCAAGGAAAGCTGGAAGGCTGCTCTAGCTTGGAGGGGGAAACCACAACCTTCAGGTAAACCTTTTGGCTTTGCATAGTATTTTCTTTAGCACAGGGGCCAATATTTATTCTTTTTTTTGAGTACAACTGTGGTTTTTTTTAATGCAGACATTTCTATATGCAAGCTTTGATTTCTCTGGACAGCGATGCCCATTCAAGCTCAAATCTGTCCCTCCCTCGAGTGAGAAAAGGAAATGGATAGTAAAACTTGCCTGAGCTTACAGTGGTGGTCTGGATCTGTTCAACCAATTTGAGTTTTTCTGTCGATTTCAGGGAACTTTCAACCTGCAGTCTGGTAGCTGTATTGTATGGTGTAGCTGCAGACCGGGTTCTGCAAGGAGCCTTCCCTTTAGCTCAGGGTGAGGTGGTGCTGAGCTGTGGTTTAGGGTGCCAAGTGACATGAAAATGCTGTGTGATTCCAGAGTAAGCTCCCAGTTGATATTTATGGTACATGTTTGTTGCTTGGTTGAGGCTATTAAGATATGTAATGTGTATTAATGTGTCCTTCTCTTACTGTGACTGAGAGCAATTAGTGTGCTGTCAGCATGCAATAAAAATAAGCGATTTCTAAACTGACTAAAGATGTTCTAGAAATTCTATTTATAAAGCAACCAGAGTTTCTATCGGGTAGAGTCTGCCCTTTCAGTTTCATCAGTGTTGCACATCCTAATCCAAATACCTTCATGCTTTCTGTCTGTTGTTTACTAAATGTACAGTAAACTAGTGATTTCCCTGTTTTGCTCCAAGATTGTAATTTCAAGCAGGATATGATTCAAAGGTCTCTAGAACTGCGATGTTATTTGCTGTGATGGCATCCACTGAGCCTCAAAATACCTCTATTAAAGAAAAATAAACAAAAACCCTGTGAGAAACAATGTTGCTGTGAAAGAGCAATTCATAAAGTAACAATGTTTCCTATTGATATAGTGACTGGTTTATTAACATTTATTAGTAGCCCCAGTAACATTACATCTGAGGTTCATAGTTGGAATTTAGAAAGCCTAGTAAGTTTTGATTTCATCCTGAATGCACACCATTCAGTGTGTTTACATTAGTGCCAAGAAAAGGCATTACCTGAGCTCTGTGGGTGCTGTATGCTGTGCTCAATCTAGTGACAGGATGTCTTTGGGCAAACAAAATACCTGAGACTGCTGGTGTAAATGGTCATGGCTCCAAAATTAGGAGTAATGCACCAAGGCTTGGATATACCCTGTAGCAAATCCATGGCATGAAAACACTGTAAAATGAGTCTTGTCAAGACAAGGTATGTCATGGTGAGTTAATTCAGCTTGGCTGAATTTTACCATTAGCAGGTAACCCTCCTTGTTGTTGTGTATGGCTCAAGCCAGGCAGCAGCCTGTCCCTCATCCAATAGAAATGCCATCACTTCATTAAGGGTCATTATGCTTTATTAATGGAACCATTTTAGCCTTCCTCAGCCATTTCAGAAATGGTTCTAGGCCTGAATATTCCTTTGGTATTTTACTTGTAGAAAGTGATGGCGCAGTCCTGTGTTACTGTAAGTCCAGAGGAAGCACAGCTCCTGGTTTAACTTCCAGGGCACCAGCACAGGGTTGTGATGTGTGAAACACAGGAGTTGCATCTGACACCACTTTGAGTAACTGCACTGGTGTTCATTCCAAATTCATTAAAAAATGACACAAGAACCACTGCTCGAAGTGCGTGCAGAGGTAGTGGAAACCCCTCCAGTTCCCCACGGAGGATGTGGGGCTGTGGTAGGCTTTTGCCAGGGAAATGGTGCTGCTCTTGAGTGGAGTGAGCGTGGGAGGGATTGGAAATTTCTCTGCTTGGGACAGAAGAATATGAGTGCAGAAATCACAGCCCCAGGTAGGACTCACCTCCGTCATGGTTGGAGAAAATGTCAGCCCTCTTTGGCACAGGATTTGTTTGTGTCTTTCAAGTTTGGGTGTGTTTGGTGATCATCTGGGCAGGTGTCCTCGTCAGGAGGACAGATGACACCTGTGTGCATGTCAGCTGTCAGCCCTGGCTCACCCTACACACCTGATTGTAGCTAAGGGGTTGGCAGTGGCTGTATCTGCTCAAAGCGATGTCCCCCTCTGAGTCAGAGGGGAATAATGATATTTTCTGTCACATTGCTGGGAGCTTCCAGAAAAACAAAGGTGTGTGTCTGGCATTTTCCTGAAAAATCTCCTGAGGGTACAGGTGGGAGTCCCTGACTGTGAGTGCCCTGTGCTTCTGGGGGCTCTGGAGAAGGGATAAAATTCACCCTTTGGCTTCTGCAGTGCCACAAGACCATGTTTTGATTTGGTTTGCTTTTGGCTACAGTAGTTACAGAAATCCCAGGACCCTGGTTCATACAGTAGGTACTATGTGGCAACAGGCTGGGAACAGCATGTCCTAAGGAAGATAGTGTTGGGGTAAAACTACTGGAATATGGGAATTCATTGCCAACACAGTGGGGGCTGTAGAGCTCCATAGGCACTGAGTGTGAATGGACACTGTCAGCTGAAGCCTTTGTGTTACTGAACCTGAGCTGGGTTTTGTTGTAGGAGGAATGTTTTGTAACTCTTCTTTTTTTTTTTTATTTATTTATTTTTTTTTTTAACAGACTTGAGATGATGACATCAAGGAGCTTTTGGTTCCCTGTTGTATTGCTGGGGCTTTTCCCTCTGGTCACAAGGGGATGGATGGATGTGGACCAGAGCAGAAGCCTGTATTCGGATGCGGGGAGCTTGCATCAAGAGGTACTGTACACCAGCTGCTGCTGCAGCTCTTGGGTTTCTGTTCTTGGCCTGTGGTCAGCCTCTCCATACTGCAAACAGAAAACAAGTGTGGGCTTATCCATATACATTTGTATTAAACACCTCCTGAGGAGGTCAGTGAAAAAAAGTGAAACAGAAACTTTTATGCTTATTGGGTATATTGACATCATCAGGAAGTGAAATTGTGCATCTGGCTGTTGTGGAGATGGTCTTTGCCCCAAATTCTTTACAGTGTGCTGTGTCCTGGGGCTGCTGACACCAGTGAAGCTAAATTTAACAAGCAAACTGTCCTGGCTCTTCATTTGGGTGAGTGGACATTTAGGTGAAACCTTAAAAAAGCTCTTTGAAGGAAAACTGAGCCATAGGTGGTTCTGAGAGAATCAGCAAAATTACTGCCAAAAGTGTTTCCCTCCAGACTTAACTGGATGTGACACCAGTCAAAGATGTGACACCTTTCTGAAGCACAGAGGAATAGAACAGGGGGCAGTGACTGCAGCAAGCGGTGATCTCCTTCGCCCCCGCGCCCATCTTGGTGGGGCACTGAGACTGGGCAGGACAGCAGTGCCTCCTCAGTGCTCAGTCCTGGGCCCTGGGAGTGGAGAAGCAGCTGAACCTGTTTCCAGTGCTGAAGGTGACAGTGTTGGCTGCTGTCACAGGGGTGTGGATGCAGCAGTCCCTGTCCCAGCAGTGTTGGAACAGCCTGTCCCAGAGGGATGCTGGATTTCTGAACCAGAGCTCAGCTCTGCTTGTGGCACAGATGTAGACTCAGATTTTCACAAGTCTGAGACATGTGAATAAAGCCACAAAAAAACCTAGAACTGTGGCTTTGTTGAGCTTTAAATGGTGCTGACAAATTAGTAACAATTTTAGTTAATTAGTTCCTGTATGTTCACTAAATGGTTGCTCAAATGTCTAAAAGTGGGAGAGGGAAAGGACACTTCAAAGCAGGAGGACTGGGAAAGGACACTTGGCTATTTTTTAGCTGCCATTGCCTTGAACACTTATGTGCTGGCAGACATATCAGTCAGTGATGATCAGTCAGCTAATGATAAGCCTTTGATGGATTCATGTTGCAATTGGATCTGTTTAAGCCTCGGGATTGGTTGCAGTTGGAGGATCCCATTTCTCCCAGTCACATTCCGTCTACAAATACCCAGTTATCTGCATTATACTTTAAGCCAATTAAAAAAGTGCTTTTTGCTGCTTAGCAGGGCTCAAAAGTCATTTCAGTGGTGTTGGATGTTCTATAGCTCTGAGTTCTGTTTCAGGTGTACTTTGTCCTTGAGGTATCCAACCTCTGTTCTGTAAAAGTGAAGAAAAACAACTCCCTTCCACACCTCCACTGTTATTTTGCTGCTGTGTAGGCTCAGGTAGTACACTGGCACTTTGTTAAGCCTGTTTTTGCAGAATCTCTGATCAGTTTTGCTTTTTTATTAAAAATTAATAAATATTTTGCATGCTTGTGCCATTAAATCTTGTTCTTCACTAATGCACGTTAGTTTTGATTTTTTTTAAGAAAGTTGCTCTGAGAAATTAAATTTGTTACTCAATTTACTTTAACATAAATCATAGAACTATTATATTACTTGAAAGACACTAATTTATTTGATCTTTCTCTGAAGACCATAATGTTATTGTACCAATTACTTGATCTTGCTTGAGGTGGAAGGATCTCAGCTAAAATTGTATTTGCTCAGGTTTGCACAGAATTTAACAAGTATGAATATTAAAATTATCAATGTACAAAGAATGCAGGTAAAATAGATTCAAGAAGTGTAAGTTATAATTCAGATTTTTGAAAAAATGTCTGTACAGAAAGCTTGTTTCCACAAGAAATAGTGTTTGTACAGTGTGGCACCAAACACCAAAATTATTCTGAAAGCTCTGAGCATACTTTCAGGTAGGTCAGTAAAACTGAGGTAATCACCTTTTGAGAGTAAACAGCAGTTACTTTCTCTTGCAGAAAACAGTTTATCCATAATACCTTTCTAGTAATAAAAGTCACCTGAAATCCTTTTCTAGCATTATAGATCTTTGTTCAATTCAGAGCTCCTTATCCTTGAGAAGTTTGTTAGGTTCCAAATTTTATCATTTGATTAATACATAGATCCATTAACGTGCATTTAAAAAATATTGAGTCACAACTAGAAATGCTCCTAGCAAGTCACTAAAACTGCTTAAAAATGAGTAAAATGTTAATTTACAGGTCAAGTAATTTTGAAGTGTGCTGTGATGGAAAATTCCTGTGAACCTCATCAAAGCAAATACGTGGGTATGGGTCACTAACCTTCACTAATACTTGTTCTGATCTACACAGGAACAAGTTTACTGAATCAAAAACATTGCTTAATTTACGTTCAGATTGCTAAATCAATTTCTTCATGGTATGTGGTAGAATTATTGCAGCTGTGCTTTGAATTTATTAGACAAAGTAAGACTACAAGGCTTTCTGATCAGAAGTCAGCCCTCTAATATAACAATGGTGTGTGTTTTTCTTGATGCACAGCCCCTCAAGTTTATGGGGTGTTCCTGAGAAGAGATTCGTTTTCTGGAATGTTTTTAGTCCTGATTACAATAGTTAATAATTATGTATATGCAGTATGAAATTCCAGTTTCAATGAAAGAGCTAAAATAGAAAACCTAATTAAAAAAAAGACAGCATTAGTGTTTGATTGGAAAGCTGCAACATTCCTGGTTTGTACTGATTTTGGAGACTACTGCTGTGTTGTGTGAAACTTCTCACAGGCTGGTTCCAGGGGCTGCTGGAAAGCTCTTGAAACTTTTGAGCATTGCATGTGAACTTGGGTGAAGATTCTCAGGGTTGAACCATGATGGGACTAAATCCTATTAGTGGAATATATACCAAAATATCAGATATGTAGAGCTCACTGCTCTGGGGTGTTGTTTTTGGACAAGTTTTTGCCTTTGCTTTCAGCAGGTCTGACTGCACGTTCAAGCTGGATGTTCTAGAGGTGACTACATTTCATGGGCAACTCTGTGCTGGCTCAGAAGGGCTTTGGGTGGTCCATGATAATGCCAGGTGATGTGATCTGGGGTCACCTCTTCCTTCTAGAAAGAAATTCACAAAAAATGTAGCTTTCTGAGTCATTGCCACTGGTAGTGAAGAGAGTTTCCAGTATGAGCAGAAAAGAAACAACTTGGATCTGAAATAACCCTGGAGTCTGGGTTTGGAGGAGAACTTGGCCAGGAGGTTCTGATGGAAAGTAATCAGTGCTAGTCTGCTCAGTCAATACTAGGTAATCCACACTAGTAGCTCAGGCTGATTTTTTTCAGCCTCCTGGGGTATTTTGCAAAGCATCTTATTGAATACTGAAATGTGACAGCCAGCTTCTCCCATTCCCTGCTTTCTCTGAGAGAGGTTGATTTCCTGTGCGTGCTGAAGCCAAGCTGGTTTTGCCATGGTTCTTGGTACAGACCTTGCATCTCCTTTTCTGAACCTAAAATGAGCAGAGCAGTGCTGCAGGTCTTCATCAGCTCTTCCAGGAGCAGAGCTCCTCTAACACAAGACATCACAGAGCTGCATTTTGGAAATTTAAATTGTGTATTATGTTTTTCTGGGGCACTGCTGGTGGGTGGCTTGAATAATATTTTCCTAGCTTGATAGTGTGAAAGTGGAGAATAATCCTGTGTTGTGGTACATGGAGAGTTCTTTTGTGCTGCATTGTTAAATATTTGGATGTTACCGAGCTCCTGAGCAGTGACAGTAAAGGCTGATAGGCATTCTGTGGTCTGCTTGGGGCTACAGAACCATAACTGCTTTGTGGTTTTCTAGAAATACTTAATTGCTTTAATTTGGCTTTCATGCTGTGCTTTTTTTGCCACCCATCCTCCTTAAGAAGTCTCAGGAACCCATGCACAGCCCCCCATGCTCCTGCAGGGAGAAGAGCTGTGTCTCTGGGAAGGCTCCTCTGCTCAGAGCTCACAGGTGATGCTCCATGTGCTCATTTTCCAAGGCACCATAACTTTCTTCTTGCTGGCATTTGGCAGGTATTGGCTCTGTTGGCTATCCATTGATTTTGTTCATTAATTATTACTTGAAGGAGAGCGTTGATTCCCATCCCTGTAAGTGTTCAAGCCAGGTTGGATGGGGCTCTGTGCAGTCTGGTCTAGTGGAAGTTGTTTCTGCCCGTGGCAGGGGGTTGGAATTGAATGATCTTTAAGGTCCCTTTGAATTCAAACCATTCTGTGGCTCTATGAGTCTATGGCACCTGAACCGCTTGAAATCTCCAAATATAAATGTGTGGCTGGATCAGACCAGCCACACACCCAACAGCTGGATCAGACCAGCCCTTTGGTGCCCTCCTGCCCAGAATAAAGCCTTTCTCTGGAGTCCTCTCACAAGCCTCAACTGTGCTTGTCCAAGAGTATCAATTAATGCTGAAATTTCTAGTTATATTCAGATTCTTAAATGTTGTATCATTTACTGCTGCATCTGGAGACCACAGTAGGTTATTCTGGGCAGCAAGACACTCATAGGGATGATTTTGGGCTCCTTCCCCCGCCAAAGTCATGTCTCCTAACCTGACAGACCTAGGAAAGGATTGTTTTGGGAAGCAAGGTAAAAAAATTGCAAAGGCTTTTGATAAAAATTTTGATAAAATTCTTGCTTCTAATTCAAATAGAGACAATTTCAGAGGATAAGCTTGGAATAAAAGAGGCACAGTGTATAAATTTTATATAAGTTGAAGAGCTAATATCCTGGTATTTATTTTAGCTGTTAATTGTAGTAATGTATTGTCTACCATGTGAGTGTTCTTCCTGCTTTTCAGTTTGGAGAAAGGAAGAAAAGAATCAGATTTGAATGTAAATCTATACTGTGCCTTCTCCTGTTTCATTAATGGATTGAAAGCATTAATGGAAGTACAGGGAGACAAGACTTAAGTTTATTTTTGTATCACTTCAGTATGTAGTGATAATTCACTCCTTGTTACCTGCATTTATGTGGTATCTCTAACAAGCAGTAATTGCTTTTTTTGTAGAGCATCCTAAATCTTAACAGGTATATTATCCCTGTGGAGATGAGAAGCTTCTGCTCTGAGTGCTGGTTACCAGAGCATCGCAGCTCAAGGTGCTGTGGAATGTTTTGATAATATTTGCATTAGGCATGTTGAGGTCCTTCCTCTGCATCCCCAACCTCCCCATCCACTTTCTTCTGTGTACTCAGAGAGCTTAAAAAGTGCTGTATCTTACAGGATGCTCTTGTGTTTGAAATACTAGAAAATGTGAAAGCTGGAATAAGGCAGGTACTGTACACTTGAATAACAGCAGAAAATGAGAAGAATTTTGGTTTATGTACTTGGTTATGGCTCAATAGTGAGTGTCAGGGATTGTCAAAATGCATCTAAAGCACAATTTGAAGATGAAACCCACTTGTTTGCAGTCCCTTACACAACAAAAATCCTGCTTCCTTTATGTTTTTTGAAACTTCTGGTAGGATGCAGTGTGTGATACCTCGTGGTGGTCCTGCACTTCCCAGTTGCCTGGGGGCTGTCACCTTCCAGCCAAGAGAACAAGACCCGCTGCTGCTGCATGGGAGCAGTTTGTGGTGCATTGGATGTTAATGACGTTGAATTTTGGGTGCTTGGATGCTGTCCCTGGGGAGCAGAGGGATGTGGGCTCGTGGTGCCTGGCTCTGTGCAGAGCTGTGGCACACACTGACTGCAGGAATCAAATTGCAGTAGGTTTTTCTCATGTCACAGTTGAGCAACTGTGAAAAATCGTACTGAGATGGGGAAATGCTGGTATGGTTCTGAAGAAGAGAATAAGACCAGAGTAAATCATGTTGCAAAAATAAAAGGAATCAAAGCAATCTTAACTTGTTTATGATGTGGCAGAGGGTTAAACTTTCTGATACTCTGTTGAGAAGTCACTCAACCTTAAGAAACTAAATGCTGAGCAGCTTTTTTTTTTTTTTTTCCAAATGTGGCATAGTCTCCCTTTGAAACAAAGGCTGTAGCATCAGTTTTTAAAGGAAGACAGTTCTACATGAAATACTTTTGACCACTAAGCAGGGGGATTCTGAGTTTAGATTAGCAAGGGTGCATCCACAAATCTGGGATTTCTAAAAACAGCTGTCCCATGAGCTTCCCCATCACAATGTGGAAATTTATGGAGCTATACCTGGGTTTCTCATCTGGAGTCCAGAAATAGTAGTGGGTAAAATCAGAGATGCAGCAATTATCTCAATTAGCTGCCGTATGGATGAGCAGATGATACTGTGTGATGTGAGACATCAGAGTTCCTCTGTGTTCATACCAGACAGCACAAATCTAAATTGCCACTGTCTGTACCCATAGCAAGCTTTCTCCAAACAGTAGCATGTGATCTGCTTTTTTCCTCATGCCTGATAAAAAAAAAAAAAAACAAGTGGATGTTCTCTGCCTGATTAACTTGGCTTTTAAAAAATATTCTGTATTCATGGCTGTAAACAGAAAATCCTGATTGTCAAACTAAGCCGTGTACTGTGCTGATGCTCCCATCCCCATGCAGAGTTTCACACCAGCCCTGTATTGAGTGTCATTTCATAGAATGGTTTGGATCAAAATTCCTCTAATTCTACTCCCCTGCCATGGGCAGGGATAACTTCCACTATCCAGGTTGGATAAGCCCCATCCAGCCTGGCATTGAACACTTCCAGGGGTGGGGCAGGCACAGCTTCTCTGGGTGACCTGTGCCAGTGTCTCACCACTCTCACAGGGAGGAATTTATTCCTAGTATCTAATCTAAATCTATCTGCTTTGTGTGACTCCTCAATGGAGATGAGGAGAAGCAGATTTCCTCCTCTGAAGGGAGGAAAAAATCCATGGCATGGTAATCTATTAATAGGAACAGCCACTTCTTTATTAATTTGCTAAATGAGTTAGGACTGTATATTTAGAAATTGTACAGCAGTGAGGCTGATCCTGAGAGCAGGTCCCTGGAGACCTGCAGTGTGCAGAGGTAACATCTGATTTATTGCAAGACCTAGCATGAGCCCAGCTGCAGGGACTGGGTTTGATTTATCTGCTTGCACTGCCGTGCCTCCCACAAAGGGTCTGGTAAAGTCAGCAGTGCAGGGAACTTGTGGATCTGGAATGTTACCTGTTCTACATCTCTTCATTTGCTGAATTAGTTTGTTTTTATTGTTTTTTTTTACTGCTGTTTGGGGTGTGTGTGTGTGTGTTTGTTTATTTTTTAAGTTTTGGGGTTTTTTTGCAAAGTCTTGTATATTAAATTTTGGTAGTAAAAAGGGGTGCCTTTTGACTAAATCTAAATCAGTATTAAAGGGCAAGAGACATTGTGCTTGAGGGCAGTTGGTGTCTCTTTGGTATCTGCTTTGGTGATCCATGCTCAGCATCATTCCCTACTGGGAACAGAGACCAGTACCAAGCAGGGATGGGAAATGCAAAGCCATATGAGAAGCTCTGAATACTGAAATCATCCTGGGAAGTGTTCAAGGCTATGTTGAGCAGAACTAGTGGAAGATGTCCCTGCCTGTGGCAGGGGGTTTGGAACGAGATGAGCTTTCTTGTTCCTCCCAACCCAAACCATTCCATGATTCTATACAAAACAATCCAAAAGTGGTTTTGCTGCTTGCATCCATTGCTAATGACCACTGGTAAACCTGTTTGTGGCACCCTGGCTACCAAGCACTGTTTTATGTTGTGTATTCCCTCTGTGTTGTTGTGTTTTAACTCTGCACAGTTAAGTTCCCAATGCTCTGTGTTTGTTCTGAATGAAATCTGATTTATCACTAGTGCTCTGCTCATCCATGGACCCATGATTCATCATTAATCAGGAGACATAAACTAGCTCTTATGCCTTGGCATTCCTTTTGTGAGAGGAGAGAAGGGCTTTGTGCAAACCAGTTGTTAAATCACATCAGGTTCACACAGGTGTTGGTACAACATGCTGCAGCTACAGGGGAGTGAAGCAGTGTGACAGCAGGTACTGAGCTCTTTGGTTTTGATTTTCTTCCCTCCTAATCCAGGTAGAAATAGTTATCATACTTGATGACACTGCTTGGTCTTTTGGAGATGCAGTTTTTCTTTATCTACATGTCTGGTGAAAGGCAATCTTGAAGCTAACATACTACATTGATTTCCACATAGTGATTAGGCACTTCAGATACAGAACAGAAGGACTTTTCATTCTGTACTCAATTGACTAATATTAAAATGTAGGAAATAGGTGCTAAAGTGAACCTTGACAAATAAAATTGTTGTATTGCACTAATGAAATGGTATTTATACCGGTACATGAAGCTTTTTAGAAGGAATGGAAAATCCAAAACAGTTTTTTCTCTTCAAAGCAGATGATTTATGCTCTGATAAAATTAGATTTTTAGTTAAAGGAATTTGCCGTCATTAAATGGTGCCCATGAAATAAGTCTCATTTATAACCATCTGCTTTATGGCTTCTGCAGAAAAGTATTCCTCAGGCAATGCATTCAAGACTTTGGTGTCATTTTTATCAAAGCAGTTTGGTTCTCTACTGGTAACACTATTAAAACCTCTGAAATCTCGGTGTGATTTTTTTTTTTTTTTTTTTTTAATTTGAGNCTCTGAATCTTCTGGTGTTTTTTTTTTTTTTTTTTTTTTTTAACTTGAGATCAGTATCATCTTCAAGAGAAGTCTATGTGGAGCTGCTAACTTTTTGTGCTGTACTTTAAGCCCTGCTGTGACTGCCAGGTATTTTTTCATTTTTTTGCATACTGAACTCTTGAGCATTCTCAGTGTCATTGGAGGTTTCTCAAGGAAGGGATGTTGTGGGGGACACACCAAGTGCTCCTGTTTTCCCAGGAATGAGAAGTGATGGCTTGCAGCCTGACCTCATGTTCTCCCATTGCAGTTCTAGCAAGCTTTTCCTCTGAACCTTGCATCTCTTTTTTGGGATAGTTTATATTCATCAGAGCTTACAATTATAAGTGGAACAGAGTAAAAGAAGGGAAGCTTTGAAGGCCATCCTTTGTCTTTCACAATGTCTATGAAGGCATGGAGATAACAAAAGGGCATTTTATAAAACTGAGATGAGACTTGGATGCTTGCTTAACAGTCTTGATAGTCTATTTCCTTTTGATCAATATAATAGTTGTAATTAGTTTTAGTATTTCTAAGCTTTTGAACTTCAGAGAATTCAAACAGCTTGTTAGTGTGAGGGACTCTGGGGGACTTTAAAAGTATTCTTCCCTTTTGCATATATTGCATGTACACAGGCCTAATGATAGCAGCTGTAGCTGAGTTTTTTTTATCCTGTGCCCCACCTCTCAAACTAATATTTTGAAAAGCTCAGAGAGCTCCCTGGAGTATAACTGCCTGCACAGCTCAGAGTTGTGCTGCAAAAAGAGGATAAATGCTTTGAAGTCTGTACTAATCCTGAGTGCCATTTTACATATTGCTCAAGATCACTGAGGTGGTATCCTACAGGGAATAATGACAGTGTTTTTATAAGCAAATACCCATTTTTTTGTTTATCCTCTTCAGCTGACTTGAAGGGTGCCAAGGAGACCGTTTCTGCTGTTGTGATCCTTCTCGAATGTGGTGGAAGCTCTGTCTGGAGGAAGGCAGCTTGTGGTCAGAGGAGATGCAGCATCTGCTGCCTGCACAAGTGATGACAGAATAAACTGTCACCGTGTTTGGGCCAGGACATGCGTGATGTGACGTGGCCCCGGGGCTGGAGGAGACCTCAGCTATGGCTCTGTCCTGCCCTGGGACTTTCTGGGAGGTGCTGGGAGGAGGCAGAAGGAGGGATTTCTGAAGGCATTAAATGGGCACCTAGAGCACTGCAGCCTGCGGTGCCTAGGCCTTCTCTTCTCCAGGCTGAACATCCCTGCCTCTCTCAGCCTGTCTCCATAGCAGAAGTACTCCAGAACAGTGGAATGGTCTTCATGATTCCACTATTTCTAACAATGGCTGCAAGAAGTAACTTGAACGATGGAAATTTGGACATATTTGTAATTAACCCATAAATAATGTTACTGTGTGGAATTAAATATTTATTCCTCTGAAGTCTCACCATTAGTATGAGCAGATAGTGTTGCCTGGGAACGCAGTATCTTTTGAGAGTTGTTTTAAAACAAGTTTTTGTATTAGAGATGGTTGTGATGATTTGTAGAAAAATGATATTCAGAAAAATTAGGTGTACATGGATTGAAATGAGCCCTTAGCTTTCAGCTTGAGTAGTCCAGTGGTTTTGAAATTATTCAGGTATTTGAAGAAGTCTCTGCTAAAAATATCTGTAATGGCTCCTCCTTCCCCAACCCCAAATCTTTGTTGTGATAATAATAACCCTCCTAACTGCTCCCTTTTAACATCATTAGAGGAAAAGAATCCATTTTCAAGACAAATATTGTATTTTACAATGTAATTTATCACACAGTGGTGAGTCATTTTAGGTGTTATATTTATCCATTAAATGTCTGTGGACAAACTGAAATGTGTGCTTGTAATTACTCCTCAGTTACTGTATTGAGCTTTGTAGGTGCTTCCCTGGGTCAGTGACTAATGTTTTTAGGGGGGTTTGTTTGTCCTGCCTTTGAACAACTCTTGTATTTAATAAAAAACACCACAAAAAAATTCTCTTTTTCCTTATAGGACTCCAGAAGGTTTGAAGTTACAAGAAGAAAAGGTAGGAAAACCAGTTTTCTTTCAGTGTGTATGTTGGTGTTGAGTATCCTTGCAGCAACTTCTTAAAACAAGCATGAGTTCACACACTTGAAAGGTTGTGCTGCTGTGGGTTTTCCAACAGTCTGTGCCTGGTGCTTGTCTGACAGTTCTTAGTGTTGCAAATTGTAGATTTTTTTTTCTTTTTTCCAATGAAAAGCTGCTCTTTTAGCACAGAATTGCATGATGGTGTTGTGTGTGCATGTCAAGGTTTGGGTGCTGGTAGGGCATCTAATAATAATTTAAGATAATAAATGATAACTTTTTAATTAAATGACAATTTTGATTAGATATTAGGGAGCAATTCTTCCCTGTGAAGGCAATGGGGCCCTGGCACAGGGTGCCCAGAGAAGCTGTGGCTGCCCCATCCCTGGGAGTGTTCAAGGCCAAGTTGGAGGGCGCTTGGAGTAACCTGGGGTAGTGGAAGGCATGGCAGGGGGGTTGGAACTGGATGAATTTTAAGGTCCTTTCCAATGCAGAACATTCTGTTATAAACTCAAAACCTGGAGAATTTCAGGGAGAAAAAGGTGCAGGCAAGGATCTCCTTGCCTCGGCACCCCACAGCTCCACCCGAAGGTGCTCTGAGCTCAGCTCCTGCTCCTGGGAACTCTGCTGCCTCAGTGACTAACTGGCTTCTACCAGGAGTGGCTCTTTGATGGCTCCTGGCAGCTGGGGGAGAACTGGCCATCAATGAGCTCATTCTGCTTATCATTAATTTTGATTTTGTTCAGCAGATGTTTTCTGGATCAGGCAGTTGCTTTCCTCATCTGTCTTGGTAGAATGTGAAGCAGGTGGCACTCTCTTGTTCAATGGATTAATGCATTCCCTGCTCCCTTTCAGCAGCTTCTTGAATTGCTTCAGGCATCCCATATGTTGGGAAGAGGTTGTAACTACCAATGTTTTACTGCATAAGCAAAGAAGGTCAGGTCCAAGGGTAACTTGTCATTTGGGCAAATAATCTTTTTTTTTTTTTT